>JAQGBX010003659.1:0-16835 GCA_034698745.1 Megaphyllum sjaelandicum | reverse complement strand
CCATATCCGATTTTTCATATTTGAACCCGTTTTGTGGATTTTTGGGGGGAACAGACTTTTTATTCACGCTGTATATACACATGTATTACAGTGCATGATTTCATTGTTTAATGATTTCTCCGTCTGCCATGGCAGCATTGTTTCATAACAATTGCACGGCTTGCACGCCACTAGCGATATTTTCGAAGTGAAATCAGTGCTGCCAGATTGAAAATCTCACCACCGATGCAACGACAAGCATATCGGACGTCCTTTTCGAACGACCCCTACAGGAAGGTACATAGTCTTTGTATTTCCTAGGGGGATGATGAGGGGGATGGCCTGTCACTTTTTTTCTCACCCTTATTTTTATCTCATCCTCTGTTCATTTGTTATTCCACAGAAATGACACGTCGGTTGTCCTTTCTGCCCTCGGTGAAAAAACAACACCAAACAACAAAGGCAAACAACGGCTGCCTGCCAAAATTTCAGGCGCTCATCCGAAGGCGCCTTTGTGCACCGGGGGCATTTTTTTCGCGAAAATAATGAGTTTTAATAAGAAATTTTGATAAAAGCGAGCAAAGTGGTCGGCGAATCCTCCTTCCTCCTTCTCGTCATCGTAATTAAAAGTCATCGAAAAATTTCGGACGCGTTGAGACCGCCATTGTCACGTCTGGTGAGAACCCCTTTTATGACTTAATTACTAGTGGCCATTTTCGCGGAAATTAAAAATGTTGTGAATACTGTCCAGGTATAGTGTTGATGACGCACTCTTTAATTGTCAATTTTTTTATGGAACCCAGTGCGCGCATGCTCTAAAGGACTTCCGAGCTTTGGTCTGGGTTGCTTGGCTTATTGCAACTTTACGAGTTATGAAGCGATAACAAACTGAAAAACATTTAAACTGGTATATTATCGACGGCAAACGATGTAACGAGTTTTTGTAAGAAATGTAATTAAAATCGTGCAAGATGGACGACGAATTTTAGACTGAGCTGCCGATCACTTCGATAATGTGGTTTGTGGTGAGGTGTTTGTGATGACAGTCAACTGATAACGAGTCTTATCAGCATCTAGTCGGTGAAAACAAACAAACATCGCCTGGCAGAATAGGTGGCCATGAAATTCATGAATCAATGAGATTTGTTTCCAACACGATGTATTAAGTCCGAACTCTATATGTAATCAGTCAGTGTGACCAGACATGGCTCTGCAAGAAATTTCTCTAAGCCGGTCATGTATCTGGAAACTTGGCAGTTTTAGGCGTGTCCGAATAGTCATGCGCATATTTCTAACCATTTTACTAACCATGGCTTTTAAAAATGAAAATGTCAAACTCGAAGTAATTAGACTTCATTTACAATTGTATGTTTTCATCATTGACAAATTAAAACATTTCATGTCTCGTAATTTACCTTCTAAAAAACATAATTTTTTGAACATGCCATATTTCCAGATTTAACTTTCCTCGTGTATGACCGGCTTTATATGGTCATAATCGCAGTATAGGGTGTCATAAGTCGATGCAGATTCCCTCCAGAAATTTCATATTGAACTTTCCTGACTTTTTTAGGTATTGAAACAAATTTGCCTGACCAAGACAATGCCGAAATACATATGCTTTGTGATGCAAATTTCATCCACGATTTTGCTAAATTGACACAGTACAATATTCAATATTTCGCAAAATTTACTAAAGATACTTTTTAAAAAAATCATATTTAACATAGGAAAATATTGAAAATTTTACAAAATTAGCATGAGAAAATGATGAAAATTTGTCTTCAGAAAATGTGAAAAGTTTTGCAAATTTAAACTCGGAAAAGGTTGAAAATTTAAAAAAAAAATGTCTTCGGAAAAGATCGGAAGTTACACAAACCTGTCCTCGAAAAGTTGAAATTGTTGCACATTTGTCATCGGAAACGTTTGGAAGTTACACAAATCTGTCCTCGAAAAGTTGAAAATGTTGCAAATTTGTACTGGGAAAATGTTTGAATGTTTGCATTGAAAATAGGCCATGAGCTAACCACGTAAAAGCATTATTTTTGGATTGTGACAACATTAATACGTTGAATTTACCTGACTTTTTCAAAATAAATCTTTCCTGGCTTTTCCAGATTTTCAAGGTTTGGGGGAACCCTGCGATGACACAGGATTCAAACATGCATTGAATCACTTGGATTTCAAGCATTAAATGCAGGTACAATGTAAACGAATATCGAGCATTTTTATTTGATTGCGACCAGTTTGTGTAAAAAGGGAGCAAGTCGGTAGCGCCCCTGACGGGATTCCTCCCGTCACCCAAACCGGTCGCGTCCGACTTTCGTGATGCCAAAAGGCGATGCCCCCCGCTCGGGTTGCATCCGCCATGCCATCCAGAATATCAAATTGGGGGTATAAAACAGTTTCCTCCAATTTTCGAACGTTGTCTGTCCAATTCAGGATAGCGTTCGAAACGCACGGCACGACCTCATGCGGCGACCCCCGACGCGCCATCTCCGGCGACCTTGCCTAATTACCGAAGTGGTAAGTGGTGGGGAGGGGGCGATGAGCTGCTAAAGTCGCTAATTACGGAACGATTTCTAGTTTTTCGTTCGGAAATTTGCACACGGGGTGTCCCTCACTCCGAGCAGAATTCGAAACACTGCAGTGACCGGATCACAATTCTTCGAAACCAATCGTTGTTCTTCCCTTTTTTCCCGTGATGTTTTTTGGTCATTTTTTTGACCTTAAACCGAGGCATTTTCCTATCGGCAATGTTTTTGAGAGCACCTGAAATAAAACGCCACGAACGGGCACGAAGGTACTTAAGGGTTAAGGTCAAACCGGATGTGGGTGCTTCCTTCGTGCATTAACTGGTGGTCAATGCGGGTAGTTAACTAATACCAATCATTCGGCGATTGGATTTATGTGAGAAATTTCGTCATTAGATTCTCAGGCAATATCAGCGTAGGCATTATTAAGAAAAACAGTTTATCAGATTCAGTAGATCAATAAAAAGTCAGTTAAGACCAGAATGCTTCAGCAAAAAATTTCAGCCAGAATGTACTTTGAGTTGGGCTCCACCTCATAACATCAAATGTGATGAAGTGGAAGTTCACTTCATGGAACGCATTGTATCTCAAGTCAACTTAAACTTTAACATTCTTGTCCCAAAATTACTTCAGTATTATTACATTTTAAAAAATAATGGCTTGGTACCACATTTTTTAAAAATGAAATGCAGTATACATAATTTGCATTTTCCCAACATTTCCAACAAAACTCAAATACTGAATCTTCGCATTTTCCTACATGTATGTATAAGCCTACTGCATTTACATTGTATATATTCCTTTCAATATCTTCAAAAATTCCCAAAATATTTCATTTTATAAACTGACACCCATTCCTAATTACACAGAACATCCCTATACATGAAGATTTTCCACATTGTCCGCCCGGACCTTCCCGTTAATAATATTTTCTAAAACTCTAATAATTTTACTATTCTGAATTAATAATTTATTCAAATTTTAAAGAATGTTCTACAATTGCACTCAACATGCAATTCTACATTAGAAAATCAAGACCAGTAATTACATATTTGAATATGTTGTTTTTATGGCACCAAAGCATACTTTTTATATCATTATTCGCTTTTATGCATGAGTTTCGTTTTTTATTTAAATATGTTTCAATAAACGTTAATAAATAGAATGCAAATTTCAATTAGATCGCGTGTATGCCATGCATGACCTGCACGCTCAACGCTCCTTTAAGTGATTCAAACCTTATGCAAATACATGTAGGCTACCTCAGATTTGTAAGCATGTTCTTTTCATTTGCATATCTACCCAACGAGCTAATCGGCAATTACTTGTTCCGGAAGAATGCATTATTGTTCTTCGTGTCGTTGCTTCTCATATCGTTCCATTCAAGAAATCTGGTTTGGAAACTTCGATGCCATTGTAATTCTAAAAAGGAATTGTCTTTCACAAATGCATTTCTGCTACCGGTTATATGCACATGAACCCAACAATAAGATGAATTAGTGGAGTAATTAAAAATGACTTGTACGGAGTATTGTAGTTTTAAAAGCAGCTTCATTGATGGGTAACTCTTCAAAGTCTTAAACAGTCGGAGTTTAAACCTCACAACCTTTCCCCAAGATAAATACTGGTTGTAGACATGCTTTAACGCTGCATTATCCTGAAAGAAAATTGCTATTTTTATGAAAAAGAAGGAAGAGAAAGTTGAAATTGTCTCCTCAACCAAAATTCATATCACTTTCACTTAAAAGGTATTGGATTAAAAGGTCCGAAATCACATAGTTATCATTAGTAGATGGGGTTGCGTTGTGTTTAGTTTTTGTGTTGAAAATCTCAAACAATTAGAGCAGATTGAATTTTTTGGTTTAAAAACGACATTCTCGTTTAGGATATTTCTATTTTACGAACATTTTTAGGGGTCCCTATACAGGTTCGTAATAGAAGTTTTATAGAACGTATACATTTCTAATATTTGCAGTTGCAAGGAAAATAAGTGATTTAATTTTCATAAAAAATGTTCAAGCATTTATGGCAACAGTAGCTTCGTAAAAAATGGTTACTACAATAAAATTTAGAAATTGGTGGGTCGAGTAAACCGTGTAATTACGCCTAATTCGCCTTCAGTGATCTATGTCGTTAACACCAAGAACGTTGATAGGGTAAAGACACGCTAGACAACGTCCATGTATGCAATTGAAGCTCACGCATATTTGAAGGTAATATTTTTGGCATATTTTCGAACCGTGTCTATAGCGTAATATTAAACATTGTAAGTCAATTCATGTACTTACGGGCAATTATGAATCGCAATAATAATAATAAGAGAATCTGTTTTTCTCAAAACCGAAGGAATTTTTCTTGGTTACAAGATAACAATACATGTACAGTGTACAGGGTGATTCCAAAGGTCATGCTCAAACTGAAGAGTGAGGTAAAGGAGGGAAAAATAAACACGTTTAAATCGGAAAAACAATTGCATTTGAGGCTTAATTAAGGAGTTACAGTATAAGCATTTGATGGTTTTGCATCACAATTGTAAATGTTCCATGGCCGTTCTCTTTAACCTTTCTCTTCATTTTTAACCTAACCCGTGCATGTGCAACACAACAGTGGGTTAACCTAGAGTTAGACAGTGGGTTAATTCTTGGTTATTCTTAACCTCTGTTGGTGCAACCGGCATTAAGTGAACGACTTTTCCAATAACCATTATTCCTGTGCGGCGCTGCGAGCTCATGGCTATTCTCTAATGGCTATATGTAAAAGTGGGCGGAGTCGCCACACTCGTATACTGTGGTCATGCATTCACATTCCATCGGTTTGCCCATCTTCTCGAGAAATTGTTCCCTGGATAATTTTGCTATTATCATAACAATTTTCTAAAGCCGATCATACACGAGGAAAGTTAGATCTGGAAAATAGGCAATTTTAGGTGTGCTCGAAAAGTCAAGCACGTATTTCTGAGCATTTTACTAACCATGGCTTTTAAAAAAGAAAATGTCAAACTGAAAGTAATTAACTTCATTTATGTCTTTATAATTGACAAATTAAAACATTTCATTTCTCGTAATTTCGTATTTCCTATTTCCAGATATAACTTTCCTCGTGTATGACCGGCTTTAGAGAACCTGTGATATTTTACCAATGAAGAGACGATTTGAGCTTTTTTTATAACAGTAACGTCTTTTGCTAATTTTCTTCCGCTCAAATTAGAACGTTCCGATGAACTTTCGTTCACATTCCATCGTTATTGCATGTAATTACAATTCCATTCTTTACCATACAGTCAGTTTGTAGTATACATGTACTGTAGGCCTACATGTAGATAACCAATAAATATATTTAAACACATGTTGCAAATGCATGTTTTAATACATACACAATTCAAATGTCAACTTTGTTGAAAACTTGAACGAGTTATACTGTAGGTGCGAATCCATGGCAACTAGCCGATAGGGGTACTCAGACGCTTCGCGAATTTCACTACGGCAGTCGTGAAGTACAAAATAGTAGCCTACATGTATGAACGCAGCGATAAACTCGAGTGCATTTTTCACGACTGTTAAAGTGCGATTCGCAAAGCTTCTGTCATGCAAAGAACGCAGGTTTGACATGTTGAAAAGTGACCATTTTTGGCAAATGCGTGCGTTACGCGTGCTCCACATTTTCGCGAAAAATCGAAAAGGGAGGGCGATTCGATAAGCTGGACGATGGTCGGCGTGCTAAAAAAGTTCGGATCCAGTACAATCGTACTGGGCGTGGCATCATCCGACACCTACAAACTAACTACGCGGGTTCAGTGCCCCGCGCCCAGGAATTCCAGATCCGAGCAAATTGGCAGTTTGGTCAGCGCATACCATGCACCATCGCCATATGACGCATATTGCATTTTTTGTTTATTTACGCGGGGTAGTTTTGTTTGTTTGTTTTTTTTTTCACTGGCGAATCTGGTGGCCTCCAGTCCCTCTGACCTCAGCTAACCCCGCATGTGTATTTGTAGGTCCACGCGCGCACGTGACGCAAATTACATATCGGAACGGGTGAAAATGATCGTTATTAGGCCAATGTTTCCCATAAGCCAAGGTTGGTGGATTTCATTAGCCATTGTCTGCCCGGAGGGGCGTTTCGAGGGCCACCATGAGCGCTCGAAGCATCCTCTGCCATGGCCAGCAGCGCCACCGAGGGCAAGGCTGCAGTGGTCAGTCGTGCACGTACACGTAGTAGTTGAGGATGACCGTTACTGGGCCAGCAATAGCCATCGCTGTCAGCCTCATTACGTGCCAATTACTGAACGTTTCCGGCGATTTGCTGCAGATTACAGACAACCGAAGATGCACGCAGCACGCAAGGCGATCTGAACGCCATGGACGCGAGAGAACCGGCAATTTGCATTTCGAGCTATCGGCTAATCTTTATCGCCGCCATTAAATTTGGCCCAAATTTCGGCATTGCCCATTGCTGTTTATTTTCAATTTGAGCAAAAGCAATTTTCCTTTTTTTTTAATGCCCCATCGCGAAACCCCGAAAAAAAATACGCAAATTCGACGTCTATTAGCTTCTCGACACGAAGTCCGAGAAGTCCGCACGCACGGGAGGATGATCTAGATTACGGCAGACAAACGAGTTTCCACGTTAAAACCCGCGAAGATAAAACGAGTTGGGCTTCACCTCATAACAGAGCATCTTATACGTTTGGGATATGAAAGGGTTGATTTTGAAATTTACACGTATTTGACGATGTCCACGTTTGTTCTAGGACTTAAAGAGGAGCCCATTTGAAATAAATATAAAGGGTGAACACTTCTTAAAGTATTACACGAACCAACATGATTCTATAACTTTCCAACAATTTTTTTTAATCGTAATTCAAGTACTCCAAAAAGGAGGATGGAAGTGGTCATATTAATGAAATAAGGGATGAAAAGGAGTAATGAGGGGATGTTATAATTCCAAGTGTATTAATGGTCCAAAGATGCAGCATGCAGTCGTTAATTTCTCATTTTTTAAAAAAATAAATAAACGCAATGAAATGCAAGATCATTTTAGTATTAATAAGATGTAGAGTAGTCATAATACAACTATTAATTTAAAAAAAATTAATTCAATTTTTGAATTTTTTCTATACGTTAAACACTTGTCAACAGGGTTCGCTGTATTATTTTTGCGTTCTTTAAGACGGTCTACCAGCGATCCATTCTTCATTCTCGTAGAATAAAATATCTGCAATAATTTTCTGCCTATAAATAACGAAGGTAAATAGCTACATGTATAAGACATAGGAATTTCACATTTCATAAAATTTAAATTTAAATAAATAAAAAAAACGCCATCTCCAGGCAGGAACCAATACATGTAGGTGGTGCATCAGATAAAGAATGAAGTTTCCAATTTAAAATTGATGCTCGGAATAGTTAGAATTGTAAAATTCACCAAGTCCTAGTACACATATAGTTAATTGTATAAAAAAACATTTCACTTTTGAACGGCATTTTAATTTGAATTTAATTGTATGCCTAAAGTTCAGATTAAGACTACCAGTGAATATTAAATGTAGTTTCTCCGGGCTTGGGAATTAGGCAATATTAAAAAAAAACGACATAAAAAACCACATTCCTGTAAAATATTATGCTCTTCATAACTGATCATATCGGTAATGTCGGGTATGTTTTTAATCTTTATTCTTGCATATCGGTAGTGCAAGAATAAAGATTAAAAACGTATTTTGAACGTGGCTTTTGTCAATCTTTCATTACTATTTCAGCATCATAAATTCATAATCAATGGTGAAGTAACTCAATCCGGATGTAGCAACTGATAGTTCATTCCGCATATTATATCACCGATACTTATAACACTATTATAATATACCGATTATTAAACTGCTAACCATGACACCGATATCCTTTCTCGTAGATCTTTGGCCGCCTTCACGCAGTACTCAGACGCAAGGTCGGAAGGGGGTATAGTGTATACAGTGGCCCCACCTGTCGGGTGAGCTGAACGCGTCTCACCCCCGCCTCGCGATCAATGGAGATGGGAAAGGCGTGGTGGGAAGACACTAAAGTCGGCCATTTTTTTTTCATTTTTTTTTAGTGTGGCCCAGCCCAGTTTGACGTTCGTTAGTCTAGTCTGAGAGCGGTAAATGAACTCGTCGTGGCATTGAGAAGGTGCGTTTATGCAAAATAAACACGACTTCAGGAAGAAGATAAAATTAATCCCTTTATATCGACCGCAGCGGACGTTCATTCGTGCCCCTCATCAGCTTTTCTCCGCACTTTATCGGAGCATCTTTATTTTCATTCTTATATTAGGACAACACACCTCTCGATTTCAGGAAATCGAATTAGGCCTCGGCCTGCAATACAGAGTTACTGCAGAATACAACCCGTTTTGGGACTGTTGCTTATACATGTAGCGATCTTCGGCGAAAAATGTATTTTATGCAATGATTTGCAACTCTTTCTACAGTGAAAGTCGCTTAATTCGATAAAGTTAGTTCCGTCGATTTTGATTGAAGTAAGCGATGAATGTCAAAAAACACGCTAAACATTGGCCACATTACCGTAAAATAATATTTTAAGCCGGTCATATATACACGAGGAAAGTTTTATCTGGAAACTTGGCAATTTTAGGCGTGTCCGAAAAGTCAAGCGCATATTTCTGATCATTTTACTAACCACGGCTTTTAAAACGGAATGTTTCAAACTGAAAGTAATTAAACTTCGTTTATGTTTTTATAATTGACAAATTTATAAACAATTTCATTTCTCGTAATTCACATTCTAAAAAAACGGAACTTTTTGAACATGCCATATTTCCATATATAACTTTCCTCGTGTAAGACCGGCTTTAAAAATACATATATTTAATCGTATATATATGAGCGTATGTATTTACATGTTTTTAAAAAGACATTTGTTCAAAAAAAAAAAGGTTATCAGTGTTCACTGATGTTGTCTGCTTGCTGCAACGGCTAAAATTTTATTTTCGAAATAACGCAGAAAATCCACCGGAGTACAGCCGCTGATGCATTAGATTAATCTGTATAGTGTCCACCATGTTGTTTTTCCTTAACCCGTGCTAGTGCAATACAATGGTGGGTTAACCTAGAGTTAAACATGTGTAGGTTAACCCTAGATTATTCTTATCCTCTGTTGGTGCAACCGGCTCTAAAGGCTAAAATACATCACCGTAACGGCAGCGCTGTCTCTGCCACATGTTTCCGACAAACATAGGTCCTGTTTATGCACGTGTCTGTTTATACTGTATATGCGTGACAAGATAAATAGACAGGCACAAAAACACTGACCCATATTTGTCGGGAACGTCACATGATATGACAGCAATTCAGCGTTGCCATTACAGTGTTACGTGTTAATGTTGTACACATGGCTTCACTACTGCTAAAGATTCCGTCTGAATACCCCTATTATTTGCGCAGAGGCAAATTTCGATAACGCATAAATGATTCCTTGCATATATTGCGCAATGTTACCATTAGTCAATATCCACGAAATTATTTAGAAAAATTTAGAAAGAGCAGACATGCAGGATGTCCAACTGAGCGTGCGGGTGTGGTTTTCCAAACTATAGTGGTTCCATGGCGATTATGTAATGAAACTAAAGAAATGCAGAAATTTACGAGGTAAACGCGACGCCTTTAAAATATGTTAGACTGACGTTTAATAATTACGACTTTTTCGCGCAAAAAACGAACTCGGAAATGCTAAACATTTATTCTAAGGCATCGCGTGAATTAATTAAACCAATCGAAAAAGAGTCGTGATTTAGATGACGATGGTTATTTATGAAAAGCAGTCCTGTAATTTGTAAACCATATTTAAAACCTTCCCCAGTGCAATATGATTTCAAAGCGCCAACTAGGAAATGTGCGTTTATACACACTGTATACATGTATAGTTAAATTCACAATATTTTCGAATGCATACGGAGGTGATGCAAATTGTCATCCCCAAAAAGTTTTGATTCCTTAGCTAAAGGAAACTAAAGATCGTCACACAGGAGGAAAGATACATCCGGAAATAAATGGAGAGAAATTGCGGGAAAGTTATTCCACCTGAAACAATGTTCTGTTGCTGAACACACTGGGCGGTACATTCAGTATAGGCCTACAGCTTGGCTAAAAAGTCGTTGCACTCATGCATAGCACCGCTACATTGCAGGAAAGTTCTAGGACCGGGTTTGTTTTAGGAATCGAGCTTTCCTGTAATATACTGGAGTTATGCAAGGGCGCAAACATAAATGAAGCCCAGGAAGTGATTTGTTGTGTGCCGATCGATAATTAAATATTATGTCCCCCATTGTCTAATTTTTCAATTTTGCACCCATTCTGGAGATTTGGGCGGTACAACATACTTTTTAGCCACGCTGTATATCCCTATACATGTACACGGTATCGGCAGTATTTGACAGCACGTTTCAAAGAGAAATGGCGGTAAATGAATTTTACTGACAGTAGTGCTCTTATTCCATCCTTACTGTAAAATCTATGACGTCAGTTTCTATCTGTAAATAAGTTTCTCAGAATAGAATATTTATTTTCTGGAAATTTGTTTGCGAAGAAAATGTTTCCCAGCACACGGGGAAATACCAGGCATTAATATATCTGGAAAGAAGTTTCGGGACATAATTTGCCTCGTGTATGACGGCTTTTACGAAATTTTGTTACCGAAACTGGAATTTCAGTTGACGTATACACGTATAACTGGAAACTTCCAATTCGAAAAGCCGGTTATCGCACGGTTCGGAAACTCGCACGCCTCCCAGTGTCGATCGGAAAGCAAGTTTCAGTTTTCTGTGCATACAAGATGTATTTAAACCTAACGGCTTAACATTTTTGCTTTCATTTGGTCGAAAAATGCTAGACACAACATGAAGGCGATGACGGGCACTCGGAAAAGCTATTTTAAAACATGAGGAAATGCATAGTTTACAACGAAATCCGGAAGCGAATCCAAAGAATTTGGGCTTAAAACTCGAAATATTCAAGATTTGGCGATTGGCAAGTAGCAAATTAGTAAACATTTGCATCTTTTGCAAACAACGCGGTACCCTGTAGTTGAGTGTAGGAAGCGCTGCTCCTTTTTTTTTCTTCAAATATATTGTTAAGTCGCCCGTTTTTACTCGTTGAGTAGTTGCGAGTTCGGTTTGAGTGCCAAAGCTTTTCAGGAGCTACACAACGAAAAGGATTATTTTCTGTTATCCCGAGAGTTTTTGGTTATATTCATCTGAAATCCAAACTCGCCAATGCAACCAATCTCGCTTTACGTTTATTTAAAATTCCTCTTTACAGAATGTGATACAAAAGTTGTAGCCATGGTCCGCCATCTTAATTGGAAGTGCGCTTATCATTTGAATGGCGCAATAAAATCACGTGCAGTATCATTATATTACGCAACAGCGTTTACACAAAGCTAAAAATAAACGAAACCGTCAACATTGTTCGAACATTTCACTACATACATCGATTGTTGTCACATGACACTATGATGACAGGTGTACGTTGTTAGCCATCTTCACACTTCAATGCAAAGACTTTAAAAGGAAGCTGTTTGGTAAAGTTTATAGCTAAAACAGATGCTTTCATTAAAGTAAAGTAAATATGGCATGTCATAGACATATGTAAATTTTAGGACACGTTTTTTTATACATGAATGTATTATGGAAAAGTTCGAACAGAGTTCGTTCGGAACTCTATTTGCATTATCTGAATTCAGAATTCGTCTTAAATGTTCGTACCGTTCCATGAATGTTTTCTGAACGAACTCTGTTCAGTTCTGAGAAAAAGACGAATTCCTAATTCGGATATTACAAATTTTCGACTAAAACGAATGAATCTTCGAGTTCCCAAGCATTCGTGCTACACAATATATGCATGTACGTTAAAACATACTTTAGATGTTGTTTTAACGTACATGCATATATACTATAGTATATACCTACATAGTATACGTAGTATACTATGAAGGAATACACGTTACAACGGGGAATCCCCTAATAAAAGTTGCAGCATCTTCCCATTCATGTACATGTACGTGGGGTTTAGGATTTTATCCAAAATTTGATGAAACATTAATTCTTATTCATGAAACCATGTTTTGACTGACTTCTGATATTACTATCGATATGGTTTAAACGTACAAATCTTCAGATTCGTCTTATAACGAGGTTCGACTGTATTGGGAAATATTTCCATAAAGGAAAATAAAAAGTTTCTAATGTCCCAAAAATGTTGTCCCAACCAGCAAGACCATGAGATAATCCACAACCGTATTATATGATTATCTTAAGTCTCGCTAATTTTGTCAGTTCATGACACCAACCACTTGAAGATGGAGAAACTTGACCAACAACTTTATGACTATTTTTATCATAGTTTTCTTTTCTTAATTTCGCTCCTCTTAAAATGTTGAAATTGCATTTTTTATCATCATATACCATCTCAGATATACGGTGAAATCTCCACACAAAAAATGCTACAGTATGTTGGTCACTGTACACAGGTGGTCACTACAAAGAATGCCTGAATTAAATTAAAATAATGAACATGTACACTGCACTTATACATGTAGACTGTAATACACGTCGCAAAAAACCACCAAACCAAAAAAGTACAGAATCATCATGACCAAGGGTTAAAGGAAGATGTAACGTGACCCATCTGTACAGAGAATTTTTATGAAGGAAATGTACACTAGAAAAAACAATACACTAAAAAGTGGTTAAAATAAACAGGTGGTCACTTTTCCAGGTTTTACTGTTCGTGATTCCATGTCTTTTTATTTATTTCCACGTTTTTGGGAAACAGTTCTACAGGGTAACTAGCACGTTTATGCAAAGTAGCCTCTCGAGATTACATGTACAACCGTATTTTCCAGCTATTCGAAGCCGTACATGTAACACTGCTTCCACAACGGAAGTGGCGGACTGCTTCAGCGAGGACTTCAGCGTCCTGTTCAGGAATGTCACCATCAGCCGAGTATTCATCGATGACTTGAGGCGATATAGGTTACTCGAGACTGGGACATCGCCATATGGGAAGCGTTTTAGGGGGAGAAATTCAGGGTTCAGGCTTTGGTCATCGTGGTCACACGGGAGTTCGGAGCGAGTTGCACGATGGGATAGATCTGTTGTGGCCAATTTAGGGAAAAAAAACTAATGACAGTTTTAAGGGGGGGCGAAGATGGCGGCGATAGTTGCTTGTTCCCGCTGGGTAAACATCGTTTCGCATCGTGTTCCATCATTTCCGACATGCAGCGCTCACTGGCGGGGGAAAATGGCACGTGATCGTAAATCGTAATTACCCCCCCTTCCGAAAATTTCAAAACACGAAATACATTTGCTCGGTTAGGATTTATTTCGTGCGTTTTTAGCATTTTTTCTTCGCAAATGGTAAAAAAAAGGCCCCGACTGAGTCGTAATTAACTCGCCAATCCAAGGAGCGCTTACGGGCATTTCAAGCTCGGAATTGACCAATGACCAGGAAGTGAGAGAGGACGGTTCGAACCTGCCATAGATTCCAATGGATTGTTCAATACGTGTATTTTTTTTTAATGTTTTTCGTTTATCCCCCTTTCCTATCAAGGGGGTATCGGGCCGCTCCCATGCATGCGGTTTGCCAAATAAGAAATTTTTTGCGTGGTTCATTGATACCCCCTAGAATGCGAGGAAACATGGGGTATAGGGGTAAACGTATTTGCGTTTCAAATTTATGACCGTCCCGCCCTATAAAAAGAAATATACCATATCCGATCGATGCAATGGGAAAATACATGTAATAAATCCTATGCATATTTATACATGTACATGTTTCCCGAACAGGAAATAAAAATTCAACAGTGTTTAATTTTTTAGTGTTGATTATGATATTACGATTGTAATAAGCATGCGTGTTTAGGCGATATTTAAGTTTAAATATATACTGTGTAGTGGAGCCAAAAAGCATTGGCAATGCCCGATTTTATAAATAATGCGAGAATACGCATCTTGCGAAAAATTGTTTATGGAAACATCACTCAAATTTTGAAGGAGTTTTACCAGATGGTATTTTAATAAAGGTAAACCATTACACCAAAAATACCAAACCAAAAAAAGATTGAGAAAACATTAACTATGCCACAAATTAAATTTGTGGCATAATTTATGATGTAATGCAATTTCGGCAATACGTTTTTTGGTTTAGAAATTGGATTTTTTTACGTTTATTTAAATCCCAATTGGTAGAACTCTTTTAAATTTTTAAGAGGTGTTTCCATAAACAATTTTTCACAAGATGCGTAATCTCGTTATTAGGAAAACTAAGTTATTTTAGATTATTTATAAAATCGGGCATTACCAATATAGCCTACAAGTTGTAGTTTTGTAAAACTTCCAACCTTTGAGAGATGTTTCCATAAACGATTTTCACAAGATGTATTCCAGTTTTAAAGAGAAATTTATTTATTTAAAAGTTGATTCTTTAGAAACAGTCATTGCCAATACTTTTTCGTTCCACTGTACATATTTCATATTTCTCAATTTTACACAATGAATCTGCTCATTCCTTCAAAGATAAATTGTCAAAAGTCCAAACATATCATTGCTCATGCCTCCTTAAAAATCATGCATTTACATCTGTTACCTGAAAATTTTGGATAATTACATGTATAAACCGGTATATATACTTCGTCGCTTTCTTGTTTCGTTTTACAAACAACTACAGCTGTTTGATAAATATGAATAGAATAGAGAGCTTCATGCAGTGAAGTACTATAATCATCACTCGCAGTTTTTCGGAAACCAAGATGGCTGCCAAAAGGTCACACGTGCCACGATTACTTATCCTTCGCCTCGGCAGACATCTGGCTCCGAAAAACAAGAAGTGGGATCAATGTTGCCATACTCTTTCATTACGAGCTACTTAATTGCCTATTAAAACGAATCAATTCAAAGGAAATTACACGAATTAGTGATGCTTGGGCGCCACTTTGACCCGGCAAAGGCATAAGCGACATACCCGTGCCCTGCCCCGCGCAATTTCGATACCAGGAATTTCAAATTTTTGGAAATGAAGCTATTTATTTTCGTTGTTGTCCTCCTCCTTTCACCGCAACCTTCATCACAGTGCATGTGCATGCGTAACAAGTTCGCAGCGAGCACACAAACTGCGTTCTCATTTCGGATACGGGAATTAAACCCCCGAAATTTACGAGGTCACGTTACGAAATATTTCCAAAATAATAGACTGCTTTGTTGCAAACACAATCGTCTTCATCATTCGCTCGTGGTTTGAGTGCGCCCAAATTTACGCAACTCGCGTTCTTTTACCCTTTCATTACTGCGAATGACACCCGCATTTTGCTGAGTTTTGTTCATGAGCTCCACGAAGTCGTAAACGAGACCATGGAGTAAGAAAATTAGCCTTTGTGACGATTTGTGGATTTCCGAGATTAGCATATTCAAACTGCACGATTACTGAAAATTAGAACAAAATACATATACACGTACGTGCTTGTTGATGATAAGTTCTATTTATAAGAGACTAGCGGTAATACCCGGCCTTGTTCGGGTAAAAATTGTGTTATGATTTTCTAACCCCTTTAATGCGATCAAGAGTTATATTCAGCTGTCCTTTGGCTCTAAAAGATGGCGCTATATGATCCGGATACATCCCGGATGGGGGACGGGAAACCTGTTTGACAGTTTTATGGTCCGGGTCAAATTAGAGAAGATTTATGGCCTTGTTATTCCCCACGAAGTTCGCGCTCCTGGGGGTGTGCCACGAACGGCCAATCGTACGGACTTGCCAAGCCCAAGCAAGCAAACAAACGCCAATAGGATTGGCTAGCCTCAAAAACAAAATGGCGTCGTTTTTTATTTTATACATACTATATATAGATTAAAAATATAACTCCCTTAATACCTCTTAACGGGGAGTCCTATTAGAGGCCATCCACATTGGACGTCCGGCAATAAGGGGAGGGGGGGAGGAAGGAATTCAAGGAATGCGGACGTCCAGATGTCAACTTGTGCTTAAACAGTCATCAGCTTCAGAAGTTCAGATAGAACTTCAGATTGAAAACAAGAAATACAAATTTTAGCGAAATCTGCGAATTATTCCGTTTCCTAGGCTATTTTCTTTAACTGCCATGGCAGTTAAAGAAAACAGCCAAGGAAACAGGGAATAACTCATTGATTTCGCTAATTTGTTTATTTATTGTCTTCGTTGTTTTTCAAAAAAAAACTGGAAATATTTCCAATTTTCACCGTAGAAGGTAAAGGATCATCCATAAAGGACGTCCTGTATTTTTCCAGGTTATTAGACCCACC
>JAQGBX010003658.1:0-16835 GCA_034698745.1 Megaphyllum sjaelandicum | reverse complement strand
GGAATGAGCACTGAAAAGTGCATCCACCTCCCAGGTAGCCTCTGGTGATGGTGGCGCCCTCCCTAAGGTATGGCTTGGGCAATCTATCCAGCCTCAGGGTCAGGCTGGCAAAGGTCCAAGAATGCCTAAAATCCTTATAGGCATTCTGTAACAGTGACCTTTGGTCACACACCATGCATACAGGCTTGTATGCATTCCTAAAATGTGACAGGGGCAGATTGGAGGGAGTTGGTAACCCTCAAATCCAAATCACCTTCATTATGACAAATTGTAATTGAAATTAACCCCTCCTGAAATGGTCCCTGACAAAGCGAAGCTTCATGACGAATAGGTTAATATGATTTTAACCCCATCCAGGAATCTGCACAACCAAAGTAATTCCTTTATCAAGTCAGCCTCCATGGTCGACTGCGCAATCATAATCTGACACGAAGACCTCCACGATACCGGAAATGGGCCGATCATCACTAGTATGCTTGAGATGGAATAGCACGTATCCACATCAGACCCCCAGGATGCGTCAGAGTACGCCCTGACTTTGGTATCAGGGCTCTGGATGAGAACTAGACCTTTATTAATGGTCTGGCGGATATAGTTCACTAAGTTCTCTACCTGATACCAAGCCGTCATGGAGGGCGAACTGCGGGACTTTGCTAAAGTGTTTACTGCAACCAATATGTCAGGCCAAGTCATCCTGGCAAGGTATAGCAATGAGCCAATCACGCTCCGATATGGATACGGAATACCATATCCGGTACAAGTCATCAAGTCGTGGAACAACACGTTCCCTACTCAGAGTGGTTCCTTCGCGCTTTTCGTCGGGATCATGTCTAGTGTCTCGCTGAGAGCTTTGATGTACGGCGTCTGGTGCATGGTTACGCTCCCGTCAAAATGGTCCTGCTCAAACTGAATGCCTAGGAAGGTCTGTATCAGGCCTAGAACTTTGAGGTCGTAGACCCGGGATAGTCAGTCAACTACCTTAGTAATCACCCTATCCGTCTTACCTAGGATCAATACGTCATTCACGTATACCATGACCAGAGCATCCCACCAGAGTCGATGGAGTCTGACGTTTATGCAACGCCAGCTGCATAATGATAAAAGAACAAAGGCAAGATAACTTCTCAAAGAAAAAAGCATAAAACCTAACACACACTAGGGTCAGGTACAAAACACAAAAGTTGACCCTAGTGCCACCATTCCTAACCTTAACTGGGTTCAGGTGCAAAAGGAAAAACATACTGTGGCGCCACCAACCGGTGGGGCCAGGTGCCAATAAAATAAAACAAACCCTAACTAGGGTGTTAATGGTGCATATGATCCTAACTATTAACAAAAGACCAATAGCAAATGGAAAAAATAATTAAAGCAACAAACAGGACATCTTAGGATCTATGCAACAAAAGCATCATTAAAAAAAGGTAAAAGGGGTGCCCACACAATAACACTGTAAAGAAAAACATTGATAATGCCCTTCCTTAGTTCTTTAGATAAATATGTAAACAAAAACAAGAAAAGGAAAGGAAGGGGGGCAGGCACTCTTCAAGCGTTCCCTGCTCCCAGTCGTTACCCTTTTTGTGTTAATAATCTTTCAGGCACGAGACACGCTACCCTTACGATAAGGGTAACAGAATTCAGCTCTGGCGATTTCGAGGCGGTCCATAGGAAGGCGACGCGGGCGCTTGAAAGCCGTAGGTCCTGTTGTGTCTATGTGGTGGACCACTGAGTGTTTAACAGCGTCCATCGAACGAGGCTGGAGCAGGTCTGGGAACGCACTTAGGAGTTTCTCAAACTGTCTCATGGCGGATCAAGCGGAGTCCAAGCGACTCTCCTTTGGATATGAATCCGAGGCTTTGTAGTCCAGTGTTCCGATCGATTAGAGCTTTGCCGCAAAGGTCCACTAGCAAACTGAACTGGCGTAGGAAGTCGGCACTGATGATCGGTTTGTCGACATCAGTAATGAGAAACTGGAAGTCCACTGGAAGGTGCGGTGAAGGCTGACGTTTTGAGACATCTCGCGCTTTCTGTAAGCGCCAATATTGGAGTTGTTCGCAGCTGACAGTCACTTCACTTGGGGAATGACGCACACGTCAGCACCAGTATCGATGAGGAACTGCCGGCCTGAAGTACGATTGGTCATAAAGAGTCGAGCGGAGGTGCTGCCGCCACAGAAGGCCAACTCCTGAGGTGGCGAACCTAGTTTTTTTCTGGAACAGTTGTCTTGAACGCGCAAGAGGTGGTCAATCTTGTTCCATTCTCCCCGAATCTGGCGTTGTACCAGCAGATATCGCTAGCGGGTTGTGGGAAACCATTGCGAGTGCGTGGTGAAGAACGTGTTGGTTTTCCCAGCTTGGAAGTAAAAAATAAATCACCAGAAACCAAAGCTAAAGTTCATACCATTTATTTATGGTTGCATGGTTGCTTATTCAAAAAAAACTCAAAGTAATCATTGTGATAAGTGAAGTGATCCATTCTGAACATGATATGGCTCCTTTAGCAAGAGAGGCATAAGTGGTTAAAACAAACAAAGGCAAGATGGCACCTGAGAAAAGGGGAAAGGCAACTATACTCAGGTGCAAAAAATATCTAGCTCACCCTAGAGCTAGGTACAAAAACACATGCTAACTTACCCTATGGTCAGGTACAAAGTGAAAGACCAAAGTAAACCCTAACTTGGGTATAAAAAGCCTAACCACAAGCACGAGCACAAGATCCTAACTAGCTAATAAAAGAGGGCACAATAAAAGGCAAAAACAACTAAGAAAAAGGAACATAGATCAAATAATCAAATCAAAGAAGTCCATATTAAACATCTTAGGATTAGTGTGTCAGTAATACGAAAAGTCAAAAGGATCACCAAAACAAAAAAAGTGCCCACAAAAAAAGGGTAGATAGAATAAAACGTTTGAACAGGCGAGGTACCCTCAGGCGCTCTCTACTCCCAGTCGTTACCCTTCTGTAAAAAATCTTTTGGGCATGAGCCATGCTACCCCCTCAAGGAGGATAACATGCTCCCCCCGTAGTGTGGCTTTACCTGGCCGAAAAGATTCTACCGGCACAACTGTAAATACGGGGTTAATGCTTCGATTTTGCAGAATGAGAGAGGTTTAGTAAGGACGTCCGCAAAATTTTGTTTCGTTCCGACGAAGTGTAGTCGGAACAAACCCCTCCTAAAGTGGTCCCGTACAAAACGAAGCTTTATAACGAAATACTTTGTCGTGTTGTTCTCGACTTCGTTCTTTATAGCGTGGATCGCCGATTCATTGTCGAGAAACAAGTCCGGTTCCTGGATGCAGTGGAGTAATATGAATTTAACCTCCTCCAGGAATCTACACAGCCAAAGTAGTTTCTTTACTAGGTCGACCGAGGCCATTAATTCAGCCTCCATGGTCGACTGCGCAATCATGGACTGACGCGAAGACCTCCACGATACCAAGGACTAGCCTATCATCCCCAAAATGCTTGAGATGGAACGACTCATATCCACATCGCCCTGACCTTGGTATCATGGCTTCGAATGACAACTAGACCTTTACTTTTGGTCTGGCGAACGTAGTTCACTAAATTCTTCACCTGATACCAAGCCGTCATCGAGGGTGAACTGCTATACTTTGCTAAGGTATTGACTGTGACCAAAATGTCAGGTTGGGTCATCCTGGCGAGATATAACAATAAGCCAATCACACTCCGATATGGATACGGAATCGCATCTCCGTCACAAGTCATCAAGTCATGGGAGAAGATGGTTCCTACTGGGAGAGGTTCCTTCGCGTGTCTCATCGGAATCATGTCTAGCCTCCTGCTCAGAGCGTCGATGTACGGCGTCTGGTGCATGGTTACGCTCCCATCAGAACAGTCCTGCTTAAACTGAAATTCCTAGGAAGGTAAGCACCTGGCTTAGAATCTTCAAGTCATAGACATGGGACAGTGAGTCAACTACTTCAGTAATTACCCCGTCCATCTTACCTAAGATCAGTAAGTCATATACGTAAACCATGACCAGAGCATCCCGCTGGAGTCGATAAACACACTTGACACTGTCAAGTGGGATAAAGTCCTGACGTTGCAATGTCTCATGCAACGTCCCCCACCAGCAACAACCTGCTTGGTGTAGGCCATACAAGGACTTATTCAGCCACCAGACACATCCGTCGGTTCGCGTTGCTCCTGGTGGTAATTCCATCAGGGCGGGTTTATCAAGCGCACCGTAAAGGAAGGCACACTTGACATTGAGGTGGCAAGTAATCCAACCTCCGAACACAACAAGCAGGAGCATGACCACACGGACGATGGTGAAGTTAATCACCGGATTATACACCTCCGTGTAGTCCCGTCCCTTACGTTGTTGAAACCCTTTCGCAACAAGGCGGGCCCTGTGTCGGACAACTGCGCCATTCGAGTCCCTCTTACGGGCGTAAACCCACCTACAGCCAAGGATGCAATCACCCTGCTGAGGCGGTACGGACTCGTAGACGTCACGCTCTTTGAGGACTTGCAACTCGTCCTCCATCGCTTCCTGCCATTTATCGGCATCCGGCGCCGACATCGCTTCCTCGTACGTGGAGGGATCCATGTCCTCCACCACGTGGGTCTCAGCAGGGGTAGCGGGATCCAAGGACCCGGTAGTCGGTTCATCGGAAACTTTTGGCTCCGGTTTAGGGACCTCGGTGTCCTTCTTGTCCGATGGGGCAATTTTGATCTTCTTCTGAAAAGTATTTTTAGAGGAGAAGTCAAGAGCGTCAGGATTGTAAGGTAGCTTTTCCTTCAGGCAAAAGGCAGCCCCCTCGTATTTCGTCTTCAGACGTGTATCCCCGTACCGGTGATACACGTCTTCGCAACTGCCTTTCGTGCGAGGCTTGAGCTCTCGCATCCAGCCCACCGAGGGCGCCCGTTGCGTCATCGGTTGGTCATAAAAGTGGTATTCTCTGGTGTACTTGACACTGATCGGAAAGTGTCGCCGAGCTTCCCCTTAGGTTAAGCTAGAGGAACGAATCCGTAAACCCCAAACATCTGCATGCACCAGTTCCAGCAGTGCCTTCGTGTAGATTTAATCTACAGCCGGGTGAGTCGGACGACACATCTTGCACTGGTAACAGGTCTCGCAACTTTGCGGCTGCTCCTTAAAAACAGGCAAACCGCGAAAGTGCGAGGACTTGGCCATCCCCAGAATGGTTTGTTGAGATATACATGTATAGCCAAGCCGCAGATGCCATAATCGTAGACTCGACGAGTCCTTCCTGGCGGACACCCACAGTGCTGGCGGTAATTTATCGTGCATGTCGGGTCGGGGCACCGCTGCCACGTGGTACAGCTGGTTCACCAATTCGCAAGAGAACCTGGTTCCCCTTTCTGTTAAAGACCTTTACTGCCTCCACAGATCCCTGCTAGGTGCAGCCGGCTGATTTGGCGAGTTGAGAGGCCGACAGTTAATTTCTCCAGCCGGACGGAGCGTGGGCTACATTCTTTATAGCCATGCCTCGTGTGGTGTCACCTATCTTGGAGGAGAACATCGAGGTGGTTATGCAACCAACCTCCCAAGACAACCAATACCATGAACATTATCTGACAGAGTGTGAAATTGATGACAGGATTATACACTTTGGTGAAATCATATCCTGGGCGTTGCTGGAACCCCTTCACAACCAGTTGAGCACGGTGCCTTACTACGGACCCTTTCGCATTCCGCTTTCAGGCAAACACTCACCTGCAACCGATCACTTTCTGATTCGGTTCAGGGTGAACAGGCTCTTTAACCTTACGTTCTTTGAAGACCTGCAACTCCTCTCGCATGGCCTTCTTTTATTCCTGTGCGTTGGGTGCCTTTAGGGCCTAGTTATAGGTCCTGGGGTCAAACTCGACCAAGTTGACCGAAGGCACTTTGTCATAGCCCATGTCAGATACCTCGTCGTCCACCGTCTTATCCTCAGACTCCAAGCGGTCACTCTCCATCTCAAGGGGGTCGATGGGGTCCGTCTCAGTTGCGGTATGTTTGGGATTGTTAGGATCTGTTTCGTCAGAGTATGTGGGGGACTCTAATTTGACTACCCCTTGTAGTCGATTTTTCGGGGAAAAGACAGTCCGATCGCGAGTATGGCAACTGGTGTTTCTCGCAGTGTTCCTTAATTTGGGTAAACGACTTAAACCTCTTGCCGTCGTGGTTGTAATTAACGTCCGTATTCAGACCAGTCTGCCTCGGAACAAGTATCCTCGGCCAAAGCAGGCATTGCATGGTCGCTTGCACGTACCTGTCCTTTGGGTACGGCTTCAGTGGGACAACGTCCCGACTACCCACCGGCAAGGGCTTAATCGATTCCTCAGAATCACTGACGAAACTCAACGTCATCTCGTTCAGACCCGTCGATCTGGACTTGCGATGTCTCATGCATACGTCGCTGGGCAGGCACCCAAAAACGATATTCTCGGGTCGCTCTGGAGTATCCTGTTAGGATTCCCTCCACGGCAGTGTCGTCCAGTTTGTCCTGTCGAAGCTTATTCGGAACAAACCTGTAGACCTTGATGCCAATCTGACAGATGCGCAAGGTTCGGAGGGTATCCACGCATCTGCTCGAAGGGCGTTTTTTACCCCAAGATCTTCTGAGGAATCCGATTCTTGAGGTACATTCTTGAGTGCTCGTCGACATCTTAAGACTTGTCAGTGTGCGTGTCATTGACCTAGTCACGTTTGCCAAAGTCTAGTTAGGGGCTGGTGCAGGAGTCACTTTCGTCAAGAAAAGTCGGTCGCTACACCGAAAGTCAAGGAATGGTCCTCCCTCTGCACTAAAGACGCGAATTTAGTGTACGTCTCTAGCCCAGGTCACTCCAGCTTGGAGTGCAGCCTGGTTCCGAGAAACTAAGTTCCTGTGTGCCTTGGGTGCGTACAGCACATTGCGGTGGAGATACCGTTTGCTTCCGCTCACCTTAAAGGCAACTGTGCCCTTTCCGATGATCTTTATCCATCAGGTGTAGCCTGACATCCTGGAGTCTTTACATGGTGTGAGCTCCGTAAACCACCACCGATCACAGCAGACATGGTTCGATGCTCCCGTGTCCCAAATCCATTCATCGGGCGAAGGGGCTCGGTGGTCATTGCAGTGACTACCAGGCTATGATACATTTGCTATTCCTTGGCAATGTTGCCCTGCTTGGGTTGTTTAGGCTTCTTTTTGCTGCCAGTCCTCTTGGAGGTTCCCGGCTCCTTGAACCTTGCACCCTCTTGGGATGTTGAAGGCTGTTGAGCCAGTGAAACTCCGGTTGACCTTACTTTAGTCAAGGGACTAGTAAGACAGTCCTTCTGCCAGTGCCCTTTCCCTTCGCAATGGTGGCAAGTGTCACTGGCTGGCTTCTCCTTAAAAGCCTGGCGTCAAGCAGGACCCTTCTTCCTCCCCAATTGGAGGACCTGTCCTTCGTGACCAAATGCCGCTTACCTCTGTGGTACCCAAATCATGGTCAAAGCGCACACTCCGTGCCTTTGCAATCAAGGCGACCTTCACCTTGCTGGGGGTAAAATCGTCATCCAGCCAAGCATTGATAAGCTTAATTTTGAGGGCAAAACTCGGCGGTAAGCCCCTCATCATCTGGAAGGATTAAAGCCTGTCCGACAGCGGTTCCTTCGTATTCCGGATTTTCGAAGCCACGTTCCCACACGGGCGATGTAAGATTACAACGACTTTTTGACTTCCGTGTGGAGGGAGAAATATTGGCAAAACTGTTGCCAGATCCTCTCCCACGTACGTGGTTTGAACATCTCATGGATGCTCTTTAGGACTTTGTGGTAGTCTATGCTATCCGACCCGTCCTTCGAAAAGTGTCTGGCGGTAAAAAACCGTTGACTTCCTCCCACTTAAAGCAGAAGCGTGTCAGCTATGCGTCAGTGGCATAGTGACACGCATGACTGTTAGTGCCATCTAGGGGCAATTCAAGAAGCAAAAACAAACTGGCGGGAATTAAACACAACAAGTCTGCCATGATGCCTGGAAACAAAAAAGCTGAAAATGAGAACTGGTGAGTTGAAACTTAAGAGACATAGGAAAATACATGTCATAGAAAACAATAAATGCATGGCATACAAAACAAGTACATGAGTATCAAGGTTATCTGCTCTGTGTATTACACATTTCCCTTATGTAATTCTTTTTTTCCCAATGCAGTAGGGATGGCATAGTTGCCAAAAAAATGCACCGTTTTACTTACAAAACGCTGCTGCGGTGTTAGGACTAATGTCCTCATAAAGAACTTTATCAAAGAGGATACAAAAAACCTTAGAAAAAGTATGTTAACCAAATGTCCTAAAATATCCTGTGAAATTTTAATTTTTGCTAAAATATGTTCTAATGATAGGAAATAGTCGATCTTAAAAGAGATGCAGATGTGACCAAAGAATATTTAGTTGAACAGCAGAGAAGTGATGCCATGAAAGAGAACTCAATCGTGCAAGATTTGCGTGCTGCTGCAATGTCTGGGAAACATTGTAGGTTCTATTTTAAATTGATCATTAACCAAATAAACTGCCAACACCTAGAATTGTCATCCACATGAATGAAATTGCTTTATTTAGCTACTAGAACCAGTAGCAGTACCGAGTCTCTATAACCACCACCATTAAAAAGGAAAGGTAAGATGTTGCCTACCTTTAGACGTGATTAGACTTCCACCATGAAGAATGAACACAAGGTTGTATTAAATTGTGGAAATAAACTGAATATATTTTTTTAAGTTGAATTGCAGAATAAGACAATTTCAGGGCACGATGCAACTTATTCTATGCGCAGAACAAGGAGTACTGATAAGCTCAGTTGACAAGATAACCCTAAAATTCCCAGACAGAAAGGTCACAAGGCAGGGGGGAAACTGGACTATAATTTGGCAGCTTTATCGTCCAGGAAAAACAAATATTAAAGCGAAAGACATTTATGAGAAAAATCCAAAATAAATTCCTGTGGTAAATGACGTGAGATGAGATAATTTCATGAAGTAGGTGTCAGGCGATTCCTGGTAGATGTCAGACGACCCTGGTATGTAACCCTTGGGTGACATGAGAGCTTGGTATGCCATCTTGGGGTTTGATGAATAGCATCCTGTGGCGTGGGGTCGCAAACCCCCCTAAATTGTTTGACGACAGGAAACAAATTTAAAAGGAAGAAGGAACGGAATCAAGGTAATTATGAAGGTAAATGTTTAATGGAACACATTATAAAAGTACTTAACATGCAAAAGGCATGGGAGTTAATGAAAAGCAGATGGAGAAAAAAAATAGTAACATGTAATAGGAACCGTAAAACGCCGGTACCACGGCAACGAAAAAGAAACTAGTGAACGTGACTCCAGGTTTTATGCGACGTAGTAAATTGCGAAAAGGTGAGCAAAAAAGATTTACGTGGAAGGCGGGCCAAGAGGGCCATACCATGCCAATGACCGCGAGGGGCGTCTATAGCCCCTCCTGGTGGGAGTTGAGCCGAGAGTGGAACTTGGACGACACGCGTGATGACCTCGGGCTGGGCAGCTGCAGCTTCCAACTGGGCAATGCGAACACGCAAGGCCTCATTGGACGAGTGGAGATCGGTCAAGTCGGACTCCAGTTGTAATTTTTCTTCTTCAAAGACCCTACGTGCTTCTCATAACAACGAGCGAGTGTGTCATACCGGATCTGGAGGGCTCCTTGTGACATGAAAAGTTGAACGGTCTTATCTTCCACGGCGTCTTTCGGTCAAAGCCGCGAAATACCGATTTTTAAAGAATCGGGCACGACGATAGTGATGTCCAGAAAGTTGATGCCAGTAGTCAACGTCAGTTATCGAGTGGTCATCCAACAGAGAGAAAGCTTTATGATTATTGTAGTCGAAACGCAGACGAAAGGGCAACAAGTCCATCTGCTGAAGGAATTCATAGTAAGAAAGGGAAGTACCAGCACCGATTAAATAACTCGCCAACACCGATAAAGGTAAGAAATTCCCAGACAGAAAGGTTGCAAGGGAGGGGTGAAACTGGACTATAATTTGGCAGCTTTATCGTCCAGGAAAAATAAATATTAAAGCAAAAGACATTTATGAGAAAAATCCAAAATAAATTCTTGTGGTAAATGACGTGAGTTTATACCACTATGAATATATGTAGTTGCATATAGTTAAATTTATGCACATACTTAAATCTAATAACATCAACTTTGCATGGAGTTAGTTTAGTTTTAGCAACACTTTCCACTTTGTGATGACTAACAGAACCTGCTACGCTGCGTGTTGCCAGGGTGCTGTCTCCCCACATTACTTTGGCAAAAGTTTGACAAACGTACTTTAACTGGCTTTATTAATCTCCTCTTACTGCTTCTCTCAATCCATATTCCTTCTCTAACATAGACTATATAAAAGAAAATATCGTTAAATATTTAAATAAACAAAAACTCGAATGGTACATTGCAAGTGGAAAGAAGTGATGTGATGATTTAAGCTTTGAAAGTGTAATCTTTTGTATGGTAAATAAAACAACATCCACAAAAGCATAAGTTTATAACTGCATGATTAAGTAGAAAATAAGTGTAGTACTGACCTGATCATCATGTGTTGTCAACAATTCAATTGTCTTCATGTCCTTCATTATTTTTACAATTAGAATCACTAAATGTCTACAAGTAAATAGAAATATTGAGTAAAGTCTGGTTACTTAATTTTAAGGTTAAGGGTTTTAATAGCAATATAAAAATGAGCAAATATGTAATTGTATTTTGTCAAATAGTAAAAAAACACCTGTTAAATTTGTCCCTTGCAATAAATTTAAGAAATATTACTGAGGAAGCTGGACGGAAAATTAAATCACTTCAATAAAAAGTAAACTAATTGCACACATTTGAAACTCTTCTTGTCAATTTTTTTCAGCACTAGCTAAGATTTCCTTTGCTAATGCATTTGAAGCAAATTTCTTTGCATTTTTCTGAAATAGGTCAGAAAAGGGGTAAAATATATCATCATTAAGCATGATGTATATGTTCCAAATTCACAAAATATTCTATGTTATGAGACGCTTATAATAATACTAACTTTCTTTGAATTCTTTCTCTTTAATGACTGTGATGTATCAGCTAAAGGAACACTGCTTGACTTGCTGCATGCCTTAGCAAATTTTTTTTATCTAAAAGATGTGACCTTATAATTTGAAGTTTAAAATGTAACTACGTAATAAATATGTTAATATAAGAAACTCACATTTAAGTTATTTTTACTTTGTAATAGCCTGATTTTCCTATTCTAGTAGTTGGGTCAATTTGATCTGCTTCTCAAAACACCTTATACCATGCATTTTTCTTGAAATCCTTGGTATTGGATGGGTTAAAATCTTGAATCTAATCTGAATGAACAATCTTAGAAACTGTTGGTTATTTGTTAGTGTGCAAGTGCGGTGCGATACCGGAATTACTCTCGAAGTAATCCCCTACACGTTGTGGGGCTCTGAAAAGAGCCAGGGATAGGATTGTCGGAGAGTGGCTGCTTTAGACGGTGAAGCAGCTGGCAGCCAGTAGGTCTAGAATGTCCTACTTGGAGGTCCTAGGACAAGGAAGAGGTCCATAGACTCCTAAGATGGCGGTCGGGTGACTTGGAGTCACTTGGGTGTGGAAGGGGAGTTCTAAGATGGCCGCTGTCGGATGTGGGGTCTGGGGCCGAGTCCCAAGATGGCTGCCGTTGGATGTGGTAGTCATATAAGGATTGACTCCCAAGATGGCCAACACTCAAAGGCTTATGTGAGTGTGGTCACAATCAAAAATGCAAAAACAAATATTAGGCCTAGGATACTAAACTAAAATAATCATTTCAATTCTTCCTAAACCATAAAAATGTTAAAGATTTTAGATGAATCCTTACTGTACTGGGTTCAGCTGTAAGTTTAACGTCCAATTTGGCCAGGAACAGTAGATGGACAGCAGCATGCAAAAACATCACGTAGTTTTTGCCACGAGAAAATTTTGGCACGTGTAGCTGTTGTGGGATCTTAAAGAATGATTAACATGGCCGAATGCAAAATGTATAATGATCAATTTGCTAAATCTTTCTATTAACTTGCATATATTACAACTTTTTACATTACCTGATCTTAAATTCCGTTCTCCAGAAACCAGCCCAAAACCAGTTGAATTTAATTTGTCACGAATGTTTTTATATTTTCTCATCATAGTAGAGAATGCATTCTTCATCTGTAAATCGGTGCCTTCCAGATGAAGATCATCATGCATTTTTCGGAGAAAATCCATCTTTGTACATCCCTTTTCTCCCAGTTTCTGCAAAAAATAAATAGGCATATGTAATTCAAACTTTCAGAGTGCACAGTAAAGTGCACTTGAGTGAAGGGGAAAATAAAATTAACGAGAGTAACAACTTCCAACTGACGTTATAGGAACAGAAGTTTTCATTGACATATCTTGCGACAATCTCTCTGACAGCATTGTCCCATCTGAAACCTGCAGGGGAAGCACTGGCAGCTCGTGCAGGTGTTTTTTGTCGCACAGAACCTTCCATGTGTTCCTTGAAAATGTCAAAAGTTAAACATTTATTAAATGATATCAAAGTGGAAAAGTAGTAAAAAAGGACGTCAGCAACATTTGCCCTAATCTGGACATCCCAACCCCCATTCGGACCTCCAAAATGAAAAGTACGCGCATAATGTTCACTGGATCTCAGTTACAATCTGCAATTCCAGATCTTCAAAATTATTTTTGGAGTTAAAAATGATACCTCAAATAAGGGTCTATATTGACACTCCTTTTTTCTAAACAGAGGATACTCCTAGAAATGCCATTTTAAAACTAAGGTTTTAAACTATGGTTAACACCACACAGTCGCAGCTATCCTCACTGGCGATTTTGTGTTAATGGCTGCCAATTTAGCAGCATTTTAAAGAATAAAACCGCCTATATAATTATTTTAGCAACAACAAGCTGTAAACCCTAAAAAGAACCTTAACAGGCGTGAGGTAACGTTTATCCTTATTGAAGTAGGCTACTATTGAAACCGAGTAATGTAAACCCGATTAAGTGGAAAAAATGGACAAATTAAAATTTTTTGAAAGCCCCAGTTGTACCATTTGCATTTTTGAACAATTATACCCAGATAAGTAGAAATTGTGTTAATTATGCAAAATTTTCGACTTTTTACTAGTATAAACTTGCACAATGTTCCACTTTTTTTAGTAAAAAGTTGTAACAGTATAAACATGCAACATTTTCCTAGTTTTGCGAGTATAAACATCCGAAATTATCCAAGTTTATAGAGTACAAACATGTAAAATTTTCTACGTTTTCCGAGTAAAAACATGCCAAATTTTCAACGTTTTTCGAGTACAAACATGTAAAATGTTATACGTTTTCGAGTACAAACATGTACAATTTTCCACGTTTTCAGAGTATAAACTTGCAAAATTTTCCTAGTTTTCCGAGCATACACATTCAAAATTATCCACGTTTTTCGAGTACAAACATGCAACATTTGCAACGTTTTTCGACTACAAACATGTAAAATTTTACACGTTTTCGAGTAAAACTTGTAAATTTTTAGATGTTTTATTCTTTCATAAAGTTTCATTATGTATTCAAATTTTTGGGGGGCAGAATCTTCAGCTTATTCCCCCCCACGATTTGCGACCTAGGCACGGCACTGGACACCCTGTAAAGTTCGAAGATCGTGACGTCAGGGAATCTCCGCCACCTGATCCAGGAAGCCAGTCTCTAGGTACGTGGGAACGGGGGAAGCCCGTCCTGACGCTTTCCAGCCTCCATAAATCATTGGCGGCCTTGCCCTGACAGGCTCTCCCATTGGCCACCTCGAGCCAGCGAGAGCGCGTAGGCGGAGCATAGCAGCCATAGCGCACTGCCCATCCGCGAGTTTGGCCCACAATCCACTGTGAGAAAACAAGTGGCCAAGACGCGATACAGTGCGCCCCATAAATACTCGGTCACTTTTGGGTATAAAGGAAAAGGTGTGTTTACTAAATAAAAGAAAAATTGCCGGTAGCTTTTACATTTATGTATTATTACTGACTGGCCTGTTTGATGATTTTACAAAATGCTGAACAACATTTCTGACTATAAGAGTTAAAAATATTATGTCAAGGTGAGTATGGTCGTAATAAATTTGAACAAAAGACGTGGGAATTCATATAGCACTGTGCTAACTCATCAAATGCCTTGCAGTTGATGGCCTAAGAAAGTTTTCCTGTCAAATTTAGGAAATTAAGAAGGAAAAACTGGCTTCAATGTCTCTCTTGACATGTATAGAATATGTTGAGAATCTAAAATTGTCAGTAAATGTACAGTAGGCCCTATATAAAAAGTAAAACATTTTGTGGCTGGTACGAACACAAAAAAGAAAATAAATGATTTTGAAATTAAACGACAATGACAATAATACGATTTTAATTTGCTAATTTTGCTTAATGAAATTAGTAAAAAGGGATTCTGTAAACTTATTGTTCGCTCCAAATTATGTACATGTATACAATGGTAACATCTATAGTGAATTAATTTATTTGTAGCCTTATGTAAATAAAATTATGCAAAATCTATTTGTGATGTAGTTCACTTTGATATTGTTTTTCATTTCGTCATTTTTATGCTAAGATGTTTTGGCCTAGCTTATGCAACAAAAACCATGTACTTTATGTACAATTTTTTGCTATCAATTTCCTGGCCACTGTTAGCGTTTGTTAGCATTAATGTTAGTACATTTAACAAACTTACCTGGAAAATTAGGACCCGAAATGGAGAGGCAGCAGCTGTATGAACAATCGTCAAACTGTTTCCTAAGGACATAAAACTCCCTCTGAAATAAGTTTACCTAATTTGTTTCTGTTGTTTTTATACTAATATTTAAAATTAAAAGTACATTTAACAAACTCACCTGGAAAGTTAGGACACGAAATGGAGAGGAGAGAAGCTGTATATAAGCATGCAATCACCGCCTGTGTCTCAACGACATAAAACTCCCTCTGAAATAAGTTAATCCAAGTTGTATGTGTTGTTTTTATACTAGTATTTGAAATTAATATTTCGTTAGTACAGTATTCATGTTAGTATACAATTGATAAACTTACCTGGAAAGTTAGGCCTCGAAATGGAGAGGCAGCAGCTGTATAAACAATCGTCGAACTGTTTCCTAAGGACATAAAACTCCCTCTGAAACAAGTCAATTCAAAATGCATGTGTTGTTTTTTAAACTGGCATTTAAAATTAATAATTCGTTAGTATTAATGTTATATTTAATAAAGTTACATGTACCTGGAAAGGACACAAAATCATGAAGAGGAGAGCAGTTGCAAGCTGCGTGTGTCAAGTACAAAAAGTTGACCTGCAAATAAATGTCCCCAAAACTGCACAAATGAGACTTGGAACACTAAAAACTTTCTTTTTTCACTGGAAGTGCTATATGAATCGATTGATGAATTTAAAGTAAGTATACAAATCTGTGCTAAAAAAAGGTCGGAAATCTTGCAAATTTGTATTAAGAATAGTTGCAGTATTTTGAACATTTGTGCTTGGAAAATGTGGAAAATTGTGCAGGATTGTCTTCTTAAAACTGTTAAGAAATTGTGAAACTTTGTCTCTGAAACTGTTTATAATTTTATAAATCTATAAGCCAACTTGAAAACCGTTGAAAATTTTTAACGTTTTTGCTTGGAAATCTTGGAAATTTGTGTTAAGTAAACGTTTAAAATTGATTAAATTTGTGCTGAGATAATCAACGAGGGAAATTTCCCAAGTTTGTCTTTAGAAACTGTTGAGGAATTTGTAAATACGACGTAACCACAAATAAGCATTATAATGTTCGATCGTGACAACATGATTAGACTACGTTGAATTTCCCTGACTTCATCAAATAATTCATTCTTGCCTGATTTCCAGATATTAATTAAGTTCCCTGCATACTTTTCCATATTTTCCAAGTCTGGGGCAGGGGTACCCTGATAATGAGAATTTACGATCCTCAGAAAATGTTAAATATGTTACTCGCGTAACATCTGTGTCAGGAAAGTATGAATTATTTGATAAAGTCAGGGTAATTCAACGTGGTTATGTTGTCACCATCCAAAATGATTGGTTAGATAAATGTGGTTAACTCAGGGCTCATTTGAAAACTTTCCCAGTGACAATTTTCAAAATTTGCAACAATTTCCAAGTACAAATTTAGAATGAATGCAATTTGTTAAATTTGCCTGACGTTTTCGAAATAAATTATTCTTCCCTGACTTTTCCCTGATTATTCCTGACATTTTCAAGTTGAATTCCCTAACTTGTCCTATTGGACCCGTGTATAATTAAAACGAACACCAATATTGTAATGTATTTTAACGAAACCGTAGCGCACGGCGTCCCATACCTAGAGGCATTTGTTAATAGACAGGAATATAAGTAGCCTACTTTGTTCAGATATTCATTATTATTTATAGGTGAATTGAAGAAATGTACAACTAAAATACACTTTTTGTTTTTGAAAATATGCATTTTGAAAAATCTCACGTGAGATTAGGGGGGGTGAGGGGTTTGAGCCAAATCTCACGATATCTCACCAGGGTGGAAATCACCAAAAATGCCTCACGTAATTTATGGACCCTTCTTTTGAGGCTAAGTGCCCGCGACCGAAATTGTATTTTATTTCTTTTTGTTTTCAGGAAATTGTTTTTTTTTTGGGAGAATTGCTTTTTCCTTTTGTTTTATGGACCCGTCCGTAATGTACCGTGCGGTGCCGTATATAACACCCGGGTGTATTATTCGGAAAAAGGGTGTTCCTACAAATAATTTGAAATTTAAATAGTACACCCGGGTGCACTATAGGGAAAATGTTAAAAATACACTTGCAGATATA
>JAQGBX010003657.1:0-16836 GCA_034698745.1 Megaphyllum sjaelandicum | reverse complement strand
GAGCGCTACAACCGTTCGCTCATAGAAGGGGTGAGGGCGATGCTCACGGACACTGAGATGCCCAAGAACCAGTGGGGAGAGCTTGCAGTGACCTTTGCTTACCTGAAGAATCGTTTCATCAACAGGAAGATCGGGAACAGGACTCCCCATGAACTTTACTTAGGTAAGGCACCTTCTGTGAGGCACTTACGAGCCATAGGCTCGGAGTGCTTTGTGCTTAAAACTCCTACCCAAAGGACGGGGAAATTGGACCAGACAAGCTGGAAGGGAGTACTTATAGGCTACGCGCTGCGTACTCATGGCTACCGCATCTTGGACCCGAAGACTGGAAAAGTTCAAGAGTCCAAGCACGTGAGGATTGTGGAATCCGAGGAACCTGCGACTACTGTCACTGCAAGTTCTCCAATCACGGGTAAGCCTCCTAATCCCATTTCTTCTACTCCTGGCGTCAAGTCAGCAACTCCTGTGCCTGACGCCGAACAGACTTTCGCTTGGACGTCAGAGGATCAACCTCCAACCGGGACAACTGCGACCCAGGACCCTCCACACGCTGCTATCCAGCAACTAGAAGATGGAGCGGGGATGGTCGAAGCCGCAAGTGAAAATGGTTTTGTTCGCCTTCCCTGGATACGAACGGTGGTTCAGAGGAAGACTGGAATGCAAAAGGGCCGCCGTGAGGTAAAATACGTGACCAACGAGGGACACTCTGTTTACCATCATGAGGCTGCTAAACGCTGGCACGAGTCTAGGGGCTTGACCTACAATCGTGCTGAGTTCGACTTCAACCCTGGAGTGAACCAAGTGGCAACCGAAGAGGGCAATGCCCAGCTCCCCGTGGAAGCTGCTGAGACGCCTCTACCTGAAGATCCTGATGCCACGATCTCCTCAGTGAATCCAATTTCAATGTTTTCGGTAGTCGTTCCGAAAACATTCAAGCAAGCGATGGCTAGTCCACAACATGACAAGTGGATGGAAGCCATGGATGAGGAGATCGACACCATGGAAGATCGAGAGGTGTTTACGGTCGTCCCAAAGCCTGCTGGTAAGAAGATTCTTGGCGCGCGTTGGGTCTTTAAGATCAAGGCTGATGACCAAGGACAACAAAGAAGATACCGTGCCCGTTTGGTGGTACAGGGGTACCGCCAAACTCCGGAAATTGACTACGACGAGGTCTTTTCCCCGGCTGTTAACTTTGATGTCATAGGCTTGTTTTTCTTGCTTTTAGTGATGCGTCGGGGATGGGTGGACACCCATCTCGAAGTGAAATGCGCCTTCCTGTATGGAGACCTGGAGGAAGAGACCTACCTTAACCCACCAGAGGGATACAAGGAAGATGGCGAGGGCTCAGTCTGGAGACTCCGGAAATCGCTGTACGGACTTCACCAGAGCGGACGCCAGTGGCATATTCGACTACTAGCAGAGCTGGAACGCTTAGGGATTAAGAAGATGCCTGGTTTTGCATGCGTTTTTACGAAAGGCGATTTTAATCTTCCGCTGATGATCTAATCACAAATCCCACAGAAACATCAAATTTCTAAGCAATAGTCCGTAAAGATGTCCTCTTGTTAATTGTATCAATTACTTACTTCTTTTAATCCGACATAAGTTTAATGTACTTCCGTTTGCTCATCATGCATTTTGTTTGCTTGTTTAGCTTGTTTGCCATAGTCAACAAAAATAAACTTTTTTGGCATACAGAGAAATTATAAACTGAATTAGGCCCTTAAATAAAAAGCCTAGAGGTTTAAAGGGTAATTCTGGCTAGCAGTAAATTGATTTCCTGCCACCAAGCAGGCCTCTAGAGCATCAGTGCCTGGAGTCCAAATGGTCACTGTTCAATGTTTGCAGGTGCTGCAGTGTAGCCATTATAAAGTCTATGGGGGGTCCGGGACCCACTAATAGTGTCCATAATAAAGAGGTGTTTAGTGTATCAAGGTGTTCAATGTAGCAGGCTTCACTGTAGCTGGGTGGGTTTGTTTGTGTTTTTCGGGCCATTTAGGGGGTATACCAAAAGGACGTTTAAATGCAGTGCGTAGGAGAGGGACGTGCATTTCAAAGAGGCCTTTTTTTAATTGCCCTTGATGACAAAAAAACCGCGTTCTATTGAAAATTGATTCTCTGGGTAATCCCTAGGGCCATAAAACTGTCAAACCATTTTCCCCTGAGCAAGGCCACGTTTTTTCCGCTAGTTTCGCTAATTAGAACTTAATATTGCATATACAGAATCAATGTAAAAAAAGCCAAAAGTTTACAATAAAACATGCAAAGATTTAACCGATACATTTTTTCACCATTGGCGCTCCCTCACCGATGAGTTTTTTCATGATCATGCGCATTGCAAGTGATCAAGCAGTAAAAAATTCATAACTTATGTTTTTGTGGATGGATTTTAATAATTTTTTTTGTGTGATAAGTCTTGAAACAGAGGATCACACACAGTCTAACTTTCAAATCTGGGCACCAGCTCCTGGTCTCTTTTTGAATTTTTTTCCCATCAACTTGTTTTGAATAACAACATGCATCTTTATGTTGTTTTTTTTGCAATTAGTTGCTGGAATATGTTTTGGAAAGCTTTTTCTAAGCTTTCCGAGGAACTTTCAGAATCCAAAATACTCCTATTATTGAGCCTTTTATGAGTACCACAAGTTGATGGGATCGATGCAGCCATTTCAAAAAAAAACTTAAGAATGAATGGGGTCCTGCCTCTCCTTCCCATTAACTGCTGAAAAATTCCAGTTATGGGAACACTATCGCCATCTAGTGCACAAAACGCGCGACTTTTCTCTCTATCTGCTTATATAAGCCAATTGGCTGTGCGCCAATTGGTTTAAAAATGCGGTAGCCTTGAACTTCCATGACGAGTCCAGCTCGTCATTATCGGTCTAGGCATAGGAGTGCTTGGACGAGCTGGACTCGTCCGTAACGGTTTGCTGCTCACTGTATCTCCCATTGTGTTTGCTTTGTTTGGAATGGTGATTCAACAAATAGATTCCACAAACAATTTATTTAATTTTAAGTCTTGTAAAATTTAGCAGTATAAAGCCGTTTTTTAACATGTTTATCCTGATAACTCACTAGGTTTAAGAAATCAAAGTTGCGTTTTTGTTAAAATATCATCACTAGGTGCATTTTGTTTCTAAAAATTGGTCAATTCCCCATTAATCTCTTACATCCCATTTTTCAGTACTTTGTGTAAATTCAGATGTTTTTTCTTTTCCAATTTGTTTTTGGTTCCAAATTCCTGGTTAAATACCTGGCTAGAATAATGGCTAGCTAATTTTGTGCCTCTAATGACGCCACATTTGGTGTTATATGGACAGAGTTGAAAAGCATTAGGGTAACTCACTTGTTATTATCTTAATAAAGGTAATTTTTCCTGGAAAATAATCTAATTCTAAATGTCCAATAAAAGCCAATGAAGGCCTGTGACAGAACAGTCAATTTGTTAAACAATAACAAAACATTTATTACTTTAACATGTATTAAGAAAATACACTCATCATTTAAATGTAATTGTTACATGCATGCAACATAAAAAGGTCTAAGCAATTATATAATAGAAACATATAGGTTTGATCAAAGTTCCACTACAATATATCCAAAAGAATACTATGTCCGAATCATTGGACAATAATAATTCTAAGTCATGCACATCCTAAGCAAAATAATTCTAAGTTGAATTGAAAGTTTAAGAAAATAATTTTAAGTCATATCAGACACAAGCAAAATAATTCTAAGTCGAATTGAACACAAGCAAAAATAATTCTAAGTCATGATGAACACTCACTCTTGTGGTTACCACCACAGGGCTTTTTTCAAGTATAAGCTGTAACTTCTACTCTAGGACATAAAAAATCCTAAGACTTGCAGTAAGCGGTGCTTTTTACCACAGGGTCACTGTTTAGTCTTGAGAGCAATCTTGACTTCCAAAAGGTAGTGCCACAGGGCCTATCATTGTTTGAGATTTGGCTCTCTAACATGATCTGAATTTTTATAATTTTTTTCCTATATATATGGTTTTATTCCTATGGTGGCGCCCTCTGGATGATACCAGTGGTGCCCCCTATGTTCGAACCAAAGTCTAAAGTTATCATTAAGTGAGATGGCAAAAGACGGTTTTTTGCCCCCCTGAAATCTAGAAAGTTCTTAGTTTTCATCTTTGAACTTAATCCCCCTCTTCCATGAGACATGGAAAGTTTAAGAGAAAAGTGAAAATTTAGTGTTACCTACCCTCACGCAATCGAGGAGTACTTACGTGAAAGCGGCACAAATGTTGGGATTCCAAAAGGGATTATGGTATCGTAAAATTCCATGGAGATGTTTTGGATTACTTATCTCTGAATCCCTAATTAATTTATCAAAGTGTTTTAAATTACTTGACACAACCATAAATTTAGTGAATTGCAGTATTCATTTTAATGATGCAAGATTAAATGGAAATTACATGGATATGAGCAATAATGAGAATATTCAATCATAGCATGCACACTGAAGGGCCTCGACAGAATAGTCCTAACTCTAAATACCTAACACTACAAAATACACTTCAATCCTAACTAAAACCAAGCAATTTTATCTTAAATCAGAAATGATGTTGTTCTCACCGTTGTAGAATTTCAATGGCCAAACAGCAAATTTCACTGATTAATCCAGCATGGAGACACCTGTCTTCTCCTGGCTCTGCTTCTATCTGCCCTGTGTTTAATGATGATTTTCTCCTTATACTGTTTGCTCTGCATCTCATTATTTGCTTTTCCAGACTCCTGCATTAAGTCTTTTCTGGAACATTCTCCCTTGCTTTTTGCCTGCCTACTGCAGCTATAAATCATGGAGTGGGTGTAGATCTCACAACTTTCAAGTCTTTCACACAACAAAGTTCAATCGTGTTAGGTGTTTAATTAGCTAATTGCAGATTTTCCACTGTTTAATCTACATTTCTCAAGTGGTCTGGTCACTTAACACGTCTTGGTTTCTCAGATATCTTTGAATCAATCGGTTTTCCTCCCAGGGGGGGTTTCTCGCTTGTCTTGTTACTCACTAGATGGCGCCAGTGTCTTCAAATGGCCTCTTGGCTATAGTCTGGCCATCTGCATATGGATTTACGAGTCTCGCGCAAGGGTTGTTGATTGTTTTAATATCTTCCTATTTTGTTATGGCTCTTCCATTAGGATAATTGGTCAGTTCAAACCATAAACAATAGCTTACATGACTTAACACTTTCATAAAACATTAAATCCCAAAATGGCGACCATTTATGTAAATTCCATCGCGAGAGAAACTCCGACGCAAAGAAAATGTCTCGGGCCATACCGGCCCATAAGGTGAAGAGGGAGGACCAGGAGATCTTCCAGAACTCGACCCAGATGTAGAGGATATTGCCCCAGAACCGGAAAGTGCAGTCTGAGTTATCTACTTGGCTCATGTGGCTCTCCTTTGGCACCAGTGTGTCCCATCTGTAGTGTTTGTTGCAGCGGGGGAGCCCACACCTGCATTTGAGAAGAGGTGTGTCCTGTACTCCAGTTTCATTGTGACTGAGCTGGCTCCTTCCTTTCCAGTTATTGATGCAGAGGCGGTTACAGCTGTTTTCCGCGCCTGCATCGAACATTTTCACCTCGCTGACAACGAAGCTGCCATTGCAGGAGCGGAGGGACACTGGCCTTGGTTGGCTAGCCTCTAACCTGCCTACTAATTGTTTGCTTTATTCGCTCTATCGTGTGTGTGACATGTGTGGTTGCCTAGCAACCTTCGTAGCTTACGGCTTGTTCTACGCTTTTTCTTTCGTTCGCAACGTGTTTAACTTTCATCCTGTGCACTTTGCTTCAGTCCGTCATAAGCTTAATATTGATTTTCCATCATCGCTTCCGTTGCTTCGCTTTCTTCGTCTCTCTCTCTCTTAACGCTCGCGTATTATTTAACATGGCCACTGTTGCCATAGCAACATTGATTTTCCGCTGCTGCTCGGTGAGTATTAATTTTTTTTAATTATTCTGTTTTCCGTTAGGCTCATCACATTAGAAAAAATGGAGGGAAATACAAAATTTAAATTAAGAACATAATCAAATTTTCGCACACATTAATACATCGAAATAAAAGTTAGTAAATGGAAACAAATGCAGGAAAATAATGGCATTAAAATATAACAGTAAAGGAAGCTGCCCAGACTATGAGTCACCAGGCCAAGCTAAAAAATCAGACACCACTCACAGCTACAAGGGGAATTGAAACTGCAATTGCATTCTGAATTACTTGTTATAACATTAGCAATACATAATTGACCACTCGCGAAATTGACCACTTGCATCTCTGTTGGCACATAAGAAATTTCTATTTGGCCTTTCTCATAGACATCTTGAACATAATGGTAGTGGACACCAATTGTTTGGTGAGTGCTCGGAAGTCTCCATGCATGATCATATTGATAGCACTTTGGTTCGTAGCACTAGGATACCCCTCTTGATGCCAGCTATGGTTTGGAGCAGTCGATTCATCCAAACCAACTCCGCAGCACCCTTGCTCTTAACTATATACTCTGCTTCCGTCGATTAACGGGTAACACACATTTGCTGTTTTCTCATCCAAGCAACTGACCCACCTGAGAACTTGCACATGAGGCCTGTCAGACTCATTACCTGCATGATCTGCATCAGTAAACATCTGCAAGCTCTCCTTACCATCATCAAAGTACTTAATCTTGTTGTGCACTGTTCCTTTGAGATAGCGCATGATTTTACGATGTAAGGACGTCCTACGTCCTGAACGCAAGAGAACTATAGGGATCAGGATAAGCAAGCAAACCAAAATGCTGATTGAAAGTAGAAGACAAAGGTTCTTTAATCTCGAAAGTTCGAAAAGGCACATAGCCACGAGGCAGACACGGTAATCTCAAATAGTATAAAATATAGAACGACAAATTCGAATAAAGCAATTTAAAAGATCGCGCCGATGCTAGTATCGGTTACAGGGTCGCTCTATGGCAGTTCCCCCTTCCTAGCAATCGTAATAATCACAAATAAAAGTCACTAACAATTAGTGTATATCTCCCCCCATTTCAACCCCCAAGAACGGGCACAATTCGCAACTAGCAAGCATATTCATACCACAGCCACAGCTTCATCCGACACCCATGACCTCCTATTCCAGACTGCCCTGTTTCTATCTATTCTCCTCATTATATGTCGAATTCGAAGTCACATGACAACAAGGTCTTTTAGTTGGTGACGTAATTCACGTCATCAACCTAATGAACTTTGGACCTCACGGTCCACTGACCGTGACATCCCCTCATCAAAATCCTGGCACTCCGTGACAGGGTAAATTATACAGGGCAGTCCAAAATTTAAAGCAATAACAAAACAAAAAAAAAACCCAGAGAAAAACAAACCGTTTCAATTCACATATAAGTCATGTCTGAACGCGTCATTTCCAATTTTTCATTCACGCGCGATTCAATTTCAATTTCAAATATTTTTAACAGTTTTCATCCCAAGACAAAATTCAAAATGGCATCATCAAACTTTTAATTATATCAAAAAATTTTCAAGAGAGAAAAAAAACATAATCCAACTTTTCACGAACAGCGATCTTCACATTTCTTATTTTCAATTTCGCATTATACTCATGGCACCAAAAACAAATACACCTTTTTCTTCTTAATGTCTGTTCTTAAGCTGGACGTTACGGCAAATGATGTGGTCGTACCACATTCTGGATCCGTAGTGGTTCCATGGATCTGCGATATTCGCGATATCGCCGTTGTGAAGCCTCCGAAAACTTGCCAAAACGGACGTAATGTGCAAAGTCCCACAAATCATTACGTCTACCAAGATTTCTTCCGGAGAACTTTGGTAGTGGTTGCAGGAAACATCGGGTTGGCATCACAATTGGGGGTGGTTTACTATTTCCCCAGATGGTTCGGTAATACTGCCCATCATGAGCTGGAGGAAGCCATGCTGTGCAACGAAATTGAGAACGGTAGTACTGTGTATAGCGTCTTCGCGTTGGATCATCCCCGAAGAACATCAGTTCCGGTGGTTCCGGTAATGGTAGAACTCTAGCTACTAGGGTTCCATCCGGGTCTCTTGTCAGCATGGGGGGCAAACACACATCATTAAATGGCGTTGGAATATTTGAGCCAACTGCTACCGTTCGTGTCGACTTCTTGGGTGTCTGAGTTGATACGTCCGTATCGTTCTCTCTCCATTTGTAGCCAGTAGTATTGACATGGGCATAACGTTCTGGATGCTTAACTACAATGCCCAGTTCGTGTGCCACTCGTTGTGCTTCTATTGAAGGCCAAAATTCCGGATCACCAACAGTTCCAAGGTAAATTAATCGAGCAAAACGACACATTACCAACGTGTCCACGTTTTGTATCGTATCCGGAAAAGGTGTACAATGATGATCTCGTGGTATCAATTGTCGAATTCCGACCGTCGCGAAGTTCGGTGGCAATGGCGCGATCTCGTCATCCCACTCTTTGTTCGCCGACCATGAGGCGACCCGTTTTTCACAATCAGTTTTGGAAACTTTCCCGAAACGTCGCAAATCAGTTTCTGATCCTACTCGTCTGATGGGAACCACGGGCCATTCCGTATCTAACAGTTCGTGTTCACATACCACTTTTTCTTCTTTGTCTTCCACAGCGTTGGTTGCTTCATTAATTTCCATCTTAGATTTTCTTTCGTCCTCAACTACTTCGACTTCTACCGTATCGAAATCGAATTCTGTATCGAAAAACTCTTCTTCCGAGTCACTATCGGCAAATTTTGCTGCCATTTTCCGAAATAATAATTTAAACTTTCGCGATGGCGAGGACCTACTTCGAATTTTCGAGAAAGGCAACACACGTGTGGACCGCGTGGCTGGTTGAGAAGACACTGACTCTGCTGTCAACCTGTCACCCCCGTTACATAGTGGCACCCAGCAGCCAAAAAATACATGACCATCTGTTCGGGGCCGTAAAGCGCTTCAAATGAGTGACATGGGACAGAAAAGGCGCGCTTCGTGGTTTATCACAATCTCGCAACAAATAATTCAGATTTGACTGTCTACCCACGACCACAAAGGGACCTTTAAACGGTAACTTCAATTTACCTATCCCGGGTTTTGAAGGGGCTAAATCTCTCTGTAAAACCAAATCTCCAACCTCAAATTCAATTTCAGTCCGATGTTGATCAAAGCGCCGTTTCTGTTCCCCTTGACACTCATTCAGGTTTTTGACCGCTTCTCGTCTCGCTTCATTTACTGAAATTAATTCTGGCAAACAAATATTCACATCAAACATGTTATTGCAAGGCAGTGTTGGATGAAACCCATGCATCAAAAAAAATTGTGAAAAACCCAATGATTCTTGTACCGCAAAATTATAGCTCGCTACCGCTGTTTCAATAAATTGGGCCCAATCTTTAACTCCCGGTGATTCTAATATACGTGCCCGCACCCTAATCATCAAAGTTTGAATTACTCGTTCAGCCAAACCATCAGCTTGCTGATGGTACGGCGTCGAACATCGATGCTCAATTTTAAATTTGTCTAAAAATTCTTTAAAATATTTACTCGTCTGGGGTGTCCCACTATCGGAAATCAATTTAGAGAAAAAAATTCTCTAAAACAACAGCGTTCTGCTTTTTTATCGGCAAAGCCACACAATACCGTGTGGCATAATCAATTGCCACCAACACATGGGAAATCCCAAATTTTGCCGGTGGGAGGGTGCCCACAAAATCAAATCCCCATTTTTCCCCAGGATTCCCCACCGAAATTGGTTCCAAAAGCCCATTAGGTTTTTGTCTAGGCACTTTAACCCTCTGGCAAATTGGACAACTTTCGATATATTTCGATATCGAACGTCGCCACCCTGGCCAATAATAAGTTTTAGCAAAAGTTTCAATTGTTTTCGTCATGCCAAAGTGCCCCGCATAAGGATCGTCATGACAGGCTTTTAGAACTTTTTCCCGTAATTGGGATGGTACCACTACTAGCAACTGTGGCACATCCCCTAGTGCCATATAATACAAAATTCCCCCCAATCGTACATAGCCTTTATCTGAATCATTCTCTACCGTACTACACCGAGCAGACAAATCCATTAATTCTTGATCTTTTCGTTGCTCGGTCACCAAGTTCATTTTATTTAATAAGAATAAGTAATTTTCATCATCATTTTCACTTGGCACCGCCGCAATCGGGAATCTACTTAGGCAATCTGCATTTTTGTGCAGACCGCCTTTTCGATATCGAATAACATATTGGAATTCTTCCAATTTAGTTATCCATCTACCAAGTCTTGACGATGGATCTTTCAGATTTCGCAAATAGCATAAAGCGTGATGGTCTGTCACAATTGTAAATGGATTTTGGAATAAATAATGACGAAATTTCGAGACAGCCCACACTACCGCCAATGCTTCCAGTTCTGTGACTGTATATCTAGATTCAGGGCCAGACAATGTACGACTTGCATAGGCCACAACTTTTTGTTCTTTCCAGACCCCTTGTTGGAGGACAGCTCCCAACCCCAAAAGGCATGCGTCTGTATATAATGTCAAGGGTGCTGTCGGATCCCACATTACCAATATAGGAGCTGTGGTCAACGCCATCTTTAATGTCTGAAATGCATGGTCAGATTCATTTGACCATTCAAATTTTTTACTCTGACACGTAAGGGCATTTAGAGGAGCTGCCACCTTCGAAAAATTCATAATAAAACGGTGGTAATAGCCCGCTAATCCCAAAAAACTACGAACATCCGTTCGTGTCTTTGGGACCGCAAAATTTCGAACTGCTATCACCTTTTCTGGGTCGACAGCTACTCCAGAACCACTAACCACATGTCCCAAATATTTTACCTCTCTAAAGGCAAAAAAAACATTTCTTCGGTCGCAAGCGCAAATTATGTCCGTCCAATACTTTAAAAAAATTTTCCAAGTGAGTTAAAAATTTTAAAAAGTTCTAGCAAAAACGATAATGTTGTCCAAATAGACCAGGCATTGTTCCTATTTGAGGTGGAACAACGCCTGATCTAAACCCCTCTGCATCGTGGCTGGCGCATTGCACAACCCGAAAGGCATTCGAAGAAATTCAAAATGCCCTTCGGTACAGGAAAACACAGTCTTTTCTCTATCCTGTTGTGCCATAGGTAGCGGCCAGTAGCCGCTCATTAAATCGAGCGTGGCAAACCACTGGGAGCCTTGTAAAGAATCAAGTGCTTCATCAATCCGCGGAATCGGATAGCTATCGATTTTAGTATTAGCATTTAACTGTCGATAATCGACTCGAGTACGGACTTTTTGATGGCACTATTACGTTCTGATTCAGCATTTCGGAAATATCGTCTTTAACAATTTTTCTAATTGCTGGCGAAGTTCGACTCACAGCTTGAAAGTTTGGTTTTGCTTTTCCTGTCTCAATATAGTGAGGTGGCAAAGTACTCATTTTGAATTCCGAATTCGATAGTGCAAATAATTTTCGATATTTACACAATAAAATAGACAATGCCTTCCGCTGTTCCTGTGACAATAAAGGGTCTGTATTTACCCTATCTAATAATTCTACTTCATCCTTGCTACACACCTTCTGTGTTTGTTTACCTATATCAACTTCCCAAAAATCAATTACATCCGAATCCTGCAAAGGCACGGCCCAAGCAACAATTTGACCCCCTTTCAATCGCACCTCTTCCAGTGAAGAATTCAAGATTTGCATTGGTCTAGATTCCGGGCCCCGCGACAAGAAAACTCCATACGCTGGCATTACGTCTGTTGATAATCTATCTGACGGTACTGTTATCATTCTATCTCCCACTGGGGCATTCTTTGAAACCCAACATTTTGGAAAAGAAACAGAAAACGGTGGCAATGTTACAGGCTCCATCAAAGTAACTGGATAAGCTTCCATTCTTAACACTGGAGGGATAGAACTATCTGGAAATTCTGACAGCTGAACTTTATCTTCCCCAGAAACCACCCCTTCCATGTATTGTGGATGCATTTCTGCAACCTGTGCCACTGTATATTTTGTACCAAAATCATTTTCGAAACATACCTGCTGACTAGTAGGGAGGTATACAATACCCTCTCTATCTACGAAATCCTTTCCTATAATTATCGGTACTGGCAGGGATTGTGAAATAACAAACGTATAATCGAATTCACGACCCAGCAGAAAGAATTTCATTTGGGTTGCAGTTGTTACTGCCGAAACACCCCCATGACAATCTTGGTATAAATGAATGTCCTTGCCTGATAATTTCTTTGCTTATAGACCGAAGGCTTCCAATACTGAAGTGTGAATAAAAGTACCACTTGACCCCGGGTCACATGTAGCTTGAATAATTTTTTTCCCACATGCCAAATTTATTTTTAATAATTTAGCTGGTGAAGACAATGCCACATGGCAAGTCAAAACCGGCCGAACTGCTTCTCCGTTCTTAGACCTATTTGGACAATCTCTATGCATATGACCCTCTTGTTTACAGCCATAACACAAGAAGGGAGAACCCCCATTACTAACTCCTGACTGGGAATTCATAACCCTCGGTGGTGACCGTAATGCACGATTTAGAGATGAATTTTGAGATATTGCTGGTTGGCCACTTTGATATGTATCAGGACCCCACCTTACTGTAGGACCCTGATATGGTCTTGCATTACTTGTATTCGAACTCGAACTTTGTTTCATGGCTGACGGTGCCTGAACTTTATTAATGCGGTACATAATTTGCCTAAATTCGTATAATGGGATATGCATACTAGACATCATATATCTTTGTAATGTCGGATGTACCCCTTTTATCAAATAATCTTTTATAGCATCCTCTGACATGTGTGGATCCACCCTATGACAGGTGTTCAACATCCGTAACATATTCTAATAATGACTCATTATATCCTTGACGTCTAGTTGCTAATTTCGTAATTAATGCCGAAGGTCTAAACCCAACCGAAAAATAAGACATAAATTGATGTTTAAACTGTGGCCATGGAACACTAGCTAACCTAACTCCATAACTGTGTCCCCATTTCGCGGCTGCTCCTGACAATTTCATTCGGAGTTGTTGATGCCATAACGATTGATCAATGCAATCATTTTGTGCTGCCAATTCGAACAACTGCAGAAATACAAACGGTTCGGTTGAGCCGTCATATAATGGCAGTTTATCGACACTCGAATGAATCACAAATGGCATACCCGGGTTCGTAGTCAACCTTGAAGGACCTTGAAAAGGTGCCAGCCCCGAAATTCCAATATTGTTATTTTGATACCAATTAAAATTTTGACCTTGTGGATTTATTGGGCCTGACCCTTGAAATCGCATTCCATCGGAAAAAGTAAAACCTAACCTCTTAACTAATTGTACTAAGGTCTCAAATACAAAATCCTTTTTTTCATTCGATATATCTGTCATCGACAGCCAACTCTCAATATTCGAAATATTTTGGCAAACAGTCAAAAATGTTGGCTCCACTAATCTAGCCGGACATTCCAGATATTTTTCCGTTTTTTGTCCAAAAGGTGCAAAGGTAACTGGTTGTCCTTGCATATCCCTTTTCGTAGCTTTCAATTTTTTTCTATCTGGTTCAACAAATCTTATTTTGTCTACAGGAACAGTCGCCTGTTCACTATCCTCTTTTTGATCTAAAACTGTCAATATGGCCGCTAAAGTATTCCCCATTTTTAATGTTTCGGGTGTAGCTTCTTCTGCGAAAATCCAATCATGGACTGAACGAATAGCTTGTCGAATATCGATCGGGTTTTCCTCTTCCTCTTTTTCTGAGGAAGTCCCTGCAACATCTAATGCCTTTTTTTGGTTATTCGCCATTTTTCTTATCGGGGGAACGATCGCACCTCCACCATGTAAGGACGTCCTACGTCCTGAATGCAAAAGAACTATAGGGATCAGGACAAGCAAGCAAACCAAAATGCTGATTGAAAGCAGAAAACACAAGTTCTTTAATCTCGACAGTTCGAAAAGGCACATAACCACGAGGCAGACAAAGTAATCTCAAGTTAAATAAGACCGACGACAAATTCGAAAAATACAAATTAAAAGATCGCGCCGATGCTAGTATCGGTTACAGGGTCGCACTACGGCAGTTCCCCCTTCCTAGTCATCGTAATAATTAAAGATAAAATCAACTAACAAGTAGCGCATATTCCCCTCCTTTTTGAATCCCAAGGACGGGCACAATTCGTGACTAGCGAGCATACTCATACCACAACCACAGCTTCATCCGACACCCAAGACGTTATGTTTCAGACTGCCCTGTTTCTCTCTACTTTCTTCCTTATATCTCGATCTCCACATCACATGACAACAAGGTCTGATAGTTGATGACGTAATTCACGTCATCAACTTATTGAGCTTTGGACATCACGGTCCACTGACCGTGACATCCCCTCAACAAAATCCTGGCACTCCGTGACAGGGTAAATTATACAGGGCAATCCAAAATTCCAAGCAACAATAACAACAAAAAAAACCCTTTCGATTCGAATACACATCGCGCAAAACTTTTTACTCTAATTCTTTTCTTTTTTCAACCATTTCGATTTTCAATTCTCCGCGCAATCAAATTCAAGTTTCGAACATTATATGAACAGACTAACTTTTAAACAATTCAAATTCTTAATTAATTACATACCCCGAGCAACAAAACAGCGATTCTCGTGTTCCTTATTTGTATCTTCGTACGAACCATAACAAAACAAACAAACAAAAAAAGATTTTCTTTTACTAGTGTCCTTTTCTAAGCCGGACGGTATGGCAAGTGATGTGGTCGTGCCACATTCTGGATCTGCAATGGTTCCATGGATCTGCGATATTCGCGATATCTTCGCTGTGAAGCCTCCGAAAACTAGCCAAAACGGACGTAATGTGCGAAGTCCCACAAATCATTACGTCTATCTAGATTTCTTCCAGAAAACTTCGGTAGTGGCTGCAGAAAACATCGGGTTGGCATCACAATTGGGGGTGGTTTACTATCTCCCCAAATGGTTTGGTAGTACTGTCCACCGTGAGCTGGAGGGAGCCATGCTGTACAACGCAATTTAGAGCGGTAGTATTGCGTATATTGCCTTCGTGTTGGGTCATCCCCGAAGAACATCAGTTCTGGGGGTTCTGGTAGTGGTAAGACTCTAGCTACCAGGGTTCCATCCGGATCTCTGGTTAGCATCGGGGGCAAACACACATTGTTAAATGGCATTGGAATATTTGGACCAACTGCCACCGTACGTGTAGACTTCGACGGAGTCTGGGTCGATGCCTCCGTATTGTTCTCCCTCCATTTATATCCAATAGTGTTGACATGAGCATAACGTTTTGGATGTCTAAAAAACATACCCAGTTCCTCTGCCACTCGTTGTGCCTCTATAGAGGGCCAAAATTCCGGATCTCCCACAGTTCCCAGATGTAGCAATCGGGCAAAGCGGCACATAACTAGAGTATCCACATTCTGTATTGTATCCGGAAAGGGGGTACATCGATGATCACGTGGCATCAGCTGCCGGGTCCCGACCATCGCAAATTTCGGTGGCAATGGCGCGATGTCGTCATCCGGTTCTTTGTTCGCCGACCACGAGGCTACCCGTTTTTCACAGTCACTTTTGGAGACTCTGCCAAAACGTCGTAAATCAGTTTCTGATTCCACTCGTCGCATAGTAACTTCTGGCCAATTCATATCAATTCTTTGCGGTTCGTCTGGCGATTTTACCTGTCTCCAATGTAGTCGACATGAGGTTAGGCCTAACCTCTTCTTCTGGCGTTTCGACTTCCCTAATGTCGACGTCTACCCCATCCTGATGTAAATCACCGTCCTCCTCATCAGAATCATCATCCGCGAACTTCGCCGTTATTCTTTTAAAAAGAGAATTAAACGTTCGCGATAGCGAGGACATTTTTCGAACTTTCGAATACAATCGGACACGTGTTAAACACTTCGCTGGCTGAACAAGGACTGACTCCGCTGTCAAACTGTCACCCTCGTTATATAGTGGCACCCAGCGGTTAAGAAACGCATGACCATTTGCTCGGGGCCTAAAGCGCTTTAGATGAATGACATGGGACAGAAAAGGCGGGCTTCGTGGTTTATTAAGATCCCGAAGTAAATAATTCAACTTGGATTGTTTCTCTACAACCACAAAGGGACCTTTAAAAGGTGATTTCAATTTACCCACCCCCGGTTTAGAAGGGGCCAGATCTCTTTGTAAAACGAAATCTCCAATTCCGAATTCTATTTCACCTCTATGTTGATCAAAACGTCGTTTCTGCTCAATTTGACACTCATTCAAGTTTTTGACCGCCGCTTGTCTCGCGTCATTCACTGAAATTAATTCAGGTAAACAAATATTCAAATCAAACATATTATTGCAAGGTAATGTCGGATGATAGCCGTGCTTCAAAAAAAATGGTGAAAACCCCAATGATTCTTGCACTGCAAAATTATAGCTCGCTACAGCTGTTTCAATAAATGGAGCCCAGTCCTTAACTCCCGAAGATTCCAATATACGTGCACGCACTCTAATCATCAAAGTTTGGATTACTTGTTCTGCCAAACCATCAGCTTGCTGATGATACGGCGTCGAACATCGATGTACAATATTAAATTTTTCTAAAAATTCTTTAAAATGTTTACTCGTTTGGGGCGTTCCACTATCCGAAATTAACTGCTTTGGGACCCCAAATCGAGCGAATAATTTAAGAAAAATTTTTTTTAAAACAATGGCATTCTGCTTTTTTATCGGTAAAGCCACACAATACCGTGTGGCATAGTCAATTGCCACTAAAACATGGGAAATTCCAAATTTTGCCGGTGCAAGAGGTCCCACAAAATCAAATCC
>JAQGBX010003656.1:0-16836 GCA_034698745.1 Megaphyllum sjaelandicum | reverse complement strand
ATGCACTCGACACTGTCAAGTGGGATGAAGTCCTGACGTTGCAATTCCTCATGCAACGTCACCCACCATCAACGACCTGCTTGGTGTAGGCCATACAAAGACTTTCAGCAGCCAGACACATCCGTCGGTTCGCGTTGCCCCTGGTGGCGGTTCCATCAGGGCAGGTTTACCAAGCGTGCAATATAGAAAGGCACACTTGACGTCGAGGTGGCAAGTAACACAACCTCCGAACACAACAAGCAGAAGCATGACTACACGAACGATGGTGAAGTTAATCACCGATTTGTACTTCTCCATGTAGTCCCATCTTTTACGTTGTTGAAACCCTTTCGCAGGGTCGGACAACTGTGCATTTCGAGTTCCTCTTACGGGCTTAAACCTACCTACTGCCAAGGAGACGTTTACCTTGCTGAGGCGGTACGGACTCGTAGACGTCACGCTCTTTGAGGACTTGCAACTTGTCCTTCATCGCTTCCTGCCATTTATCGGCATCCAGCGCCGACATCGCCTCCTTGTATGTGGACGGCTCCATTTCTTTCACTACGTGGGCTTTAGGAGCAGCAGGAGTAGCGAGATCCGCGGGCCGAGGAGCCGGTTCGTTAGGAATGTTAGGCTCCGGTTTGGAGACCTCGGTCAACGTTTTGTCCAACAGGGCAATTTTAATCTTCCCCTGAGAAGTATTTTTAGGGGAGAAGTCAAGGAAGTCTAGATTGCAGGGAAGGTTCTTCTTGTGACAGAAGGTAGTGACCTCGTACTTCGTCTTAAGACACGTATCACCACACCGGTAATACACGTCTATGCGATCGCCCTTTTTGCGAAGCTTAAGCTCTCGCCTCCAGACCACCGAGGGCTTTTGTAGCATCATCGGTTGGTCCGGCATCAACGGTCATTGTCGGGTGGCGTCCGGGTCACTCCGAGCAGGAACTGTCGGGTCAGTCTGGAGCGCCTTGGAAGGATGTCCGTCCGGGTCATCGCGTCCAGGCTCTGGCACCTCCATTCCAGAGTGCATCTGTTCGTCAGGAACAGTCTCCGTACCTGATTCTATTACCTTTACCTCGCTGGACTCAAAACATTTGTTTGAGGTGGGGTCAAAGAAACGGTACCCCCTAGTGGTCCTGGCATAGCCAATCAGTATTCCTGATCGGGAAGTGTCTCCGAGCTTCCCCCTACGTTAGGCTGGAGGAACGAATCCATAAACCCTGCTCCCTACCTTTCAGAGGTGAGATAGGTTCGGCGTACACAAGTACATAAACGTCCAGAGGAATTCTGCCCAAAAGCGTGGGGCTAATCCGGAGTGCTTCAACATGACTCGGATGGCCTGCAGCGCCGTTTGATTGAAATGTTCGACCACGCTGTTCATATGCGGGGCATGGACGTTCGTACGCATGTGCCTTATGCCCTTTTCGGCATAGAATCTCTTAAATGCTTCGGAGCAGAATTTCCCCATTGTCTGTCCAGATGGCCTTTACAGACATCCCAGTCTGCTTCTCCATCACTGTGACGTATCTGGAGATCTTTTCCATTACCTGGTCATTTGTCTGCAGTAGGAACACTGCGCACCAACGCGAAAATTCGTCGATGATGGCCAGGTAGTAGCGACAACCTGCACCGGACGTGTAATGGGTCGGACCCCATACGTCTGCATTCACCAGTTCCAGCGGTGTTTTATTGTAGATCTTGTCTGCAGCCGGGTGAGTCGGACAACTCATCTTGCACTGGTAGCACGTCTCGCAACTTTGCGGCTGCTCCTTAAAAACTAGCATACCGCAAAAGTGCGAGGACTTGGCCATCTCTAAAATTGTTTATTAAGGTATATGACCAACCTGCTAATGTCATAGTCGTAGACTCGACGAATCCTTTACGGCGGACACCGACAATGCCAGCAATAATTTGTCGCGCATGTCGGGTCGAGGCACCGCTGTCACATGGTACAGCTGGTTCACCAACTCGCCATTGAGAACCTTGGTCCCTTCTTTGTTGAAGACCTTGACCGCCTTCACTGATCCCTGCCAGGTGCAGCTGGCAGATTTTGCGAGTTGGGATGCCGAAATTAAGTTTCTCCGGCCGGACATAGCATAGGCCACATTCCGTATAGCCATGCCTCTATTAGTGTCACCTATCTTGGAGGAGAACACTACCGTGCCCTTGCCGGTAACTTGAAATGCTTCCGAAAAAGAATTTATCTTGATCGGGGTAATCTCCTCCAGGTGAGCAAACCATCTACGGTCATGGCTAATGCTCATGCCTGCACCGAAATCCCAAGTTTATCTATCGATGTCTGGTCCGTCGGTGCTCAGCGCTACCACGTCCACACCAGCTCAGTCAAAGGATCCGTCCACGTTCATGGCGTCAAAGCCGCCCCACTCTTGGGAAAAGTCAACTACGTTGGAGGCGGCTTTTCCCTTCGACATGCCTCCACGACGTCTTCCACCTCTCCCCTGTTGCGTTGAGGTAGGTTAAAAACCATGTTTACCAGGATGTCCAACGGGAACCGGTTGAAAAGGTTGAAACGGGGGATGTTGCGAAATCGCCCCTTGCCTGGTCTGCATCGGCACAGACGGCATTCGTTGGCGAGGTGGCGAACTTTTTGGAACCAGTAACAGGTCCCGGTCTCCTTTGGGCGGACTACTGTCTGCCCCGCACCAGTTCGCTGGGAGAGAAGGACGTCGTCAGTAGATGCAGGTTCCGTCGCGGTCACGCCAAAACCCCTAACGTATCTCAGGCTATTTGCCTCGGCGATGAGGGCTTCCTTGACCCTGGCTGGAGTAAACTCTGCATCAGACCATGTGTGTAGTAGCTTGATCTTGAGGTCGAAACTGGGAGGTAGCCCTATCAGCATCTGGAATGCTTGCTCCTCCGCATCGACCGGACGACCCGCCTTTTCCAGAAGAGACACTACACGCTCCAATCCTTTTAAATGAGGGCGGCGTCCAATTCCTTCCTCCATGTCGCATAGTTCGTCTCTGTTAAAACTGTAATTTTGGGCGACCGATCGCCGGAAGGGGAAGACACGCTGAATGAGTCCTCAGCCATTTTGATCAGAATTTATGAAAATTTCTTGGTATGACATGCTACACGTCACGTTGAGCTGCATCCTCACGACAAAGTATTTTGTCGTACCCTAAAACCTAAAAAAGGTAATCACTGATTAGCATTAGTAAAGCGGGACGCTAAACAGCTGTCGGCCCGCCGAACTAAAAAAAACTCAGTGCTCGTGTTAATTCACAAAAAAATTGGACTACAAGGGTACCTGAATGACACTTGGAGCCGGAGAGCGCCTGAAAACGGTTAATTAAAGATTAGCGAAATGCGATTCAGTCCAAAGCACAAACAGCTACAAACAACAATGCACCGCACACTACACAGTTCACCATCGGAGGAAGTCCGTGAGAAACCCTTGATACATCGAAGATCAAGTGCAAGTCTATCGTCTGGGATGTACGCATGACGGTGGAATGTATTTCTTGAAAAGTCACTACACCACTGCTGTCTTCCATCGCACCTTTGCAAGAAGGCACTGGACCGCTCCAAACAGCAAGGCAGCGAGAGGACGAGGTCTACAGGCCACTTGACAGGCGTGGATGCGGACAACGCCTTGCCGGAAAGGAAATGTAGACTACTGTGTGGTAACAACAGCAGGTCCGCATCAGGACGGTAACGAACCGCAGTCCGAAGTCAACAACAACGGAGAATTGGATGATGTGATACTGCTACAGTCCACAGCTGATTACTGGATGGCGTGATACTGCAACAGGTTACAACGATACTTCACTGGCCAGGAACAGGATGGAGACAAGAGGTCCTGTTTGTTGAACAGCAATGGTGAGTCGGGCCAAAAATGCTGTAGTACCTTGAAGTATTGGTAAGGCAGTGTACAGAGATCGGAAGAGGATTGATAGCAATCCTCAACCACGGTCTGCTACCATTGCTGGTAGCAGAGGGGGCGCTGTCCACTTGCTCGGGTCTCTAGGGCGACAAAAACCACCGCCAAATCATCCAAACTTTTTCAAAAAGACAAAACAGAGTGTTCATTCCACCATTAATTTACTCACTGGTTTAATGTTCGCAGAAATGACATGTGCATAAAGTCAATCACGGACATGACTGCATATAAACATAACTTAGGGGACAGGACCCTTGGGCCATGTTGCCCACTTGGCAACTTTGACATGAAGTGAATAAAAAGACAATAACAAGATAGCACCTGCAAGGAAAAATAACCAAAACCTAACACACACTAGGGTGAGGTACAAAACACAAAAGTTGACCCTATCGCCACCAATCCTAACCTTAACTGGGTTCAGGTGCAAAAACAAAAACAAACAGTAGCGCCACCAACTGGTGGAGTAGAGCACCATGAACTAAACAAGGTAAACCCTAACTAGGGTGTCATACACATAAGATCCTAAAGTCAAAGCAAGTATAAAAAATTATCATTCAGTAAAAAATATCAAGCAAAAATAAGGGCAATAAGGGAAAACAAATACATCACTAAATTACCATGAAAGGTGCCCAAACAAACGGGTATAACGAATAAAACATTCGGAAAGAACTTGAAAGGGGAGGGTCATATGAGGCACCCTCAGGCACTCTCCGCTCCCAGTCATTACCCTTTTTTTTAAAAGATATTTTATGAACAAGCCATGCTACCCTTACGATAAGGAAAACACGATGTTACGCTAGGTTCTAAGTTAAATTTGTTGTATCGTGTTTGGTCATTGTTGCGGTCAGTGTCCTGGAGTTTAATTTCTTAAGGGGTCGCTGGTCGACCTCCATTGTGTTCGCCGACGGAGACCCTCATGGTGAGTCACAAGGGAATCGTAAGCGATTCAATGTCGTCGTCACGTGGACATCATGTTTGGCTGACGTGGTTGCACCACATGTCTACATTTTTCGCTCGCTGCAAGAGGCTCCCGCATGACCATTGAACAAGGATCGTCCTTTACGTGCGTGCACATGGCTCCAGCCTCGAACTCTGGTTGCCCCTCCGGCGTTTTCTCTAACCCCCTTTCTTCGAAGTGGACAACCACGCATCGCTACGGGGTCCAGTTGTTTACCTCTGGGCCCACTTGACATCGTATGCTTGAACCAGCTGCATGCGTTCAGTCTCGCTGCTTTGATTTTGCGATTTTGGTTTTGCCTGCTAGTGTACCTTGTTACGTTCGGTATGGCACGATACCATCCTGTGGGTTGTGCTGCTTGTTTGGGACCTCGGGGACATTCGGTACCGGATCTGCGGCATTTGGACACCGATGACTGTTGGCCAAGGCCGAACCTTTCCCAGCCTTGTGTGGAACCGCCTACTAATTTCCGTCGTCGCTATGGCCGTGTGTTCACAATCGGCCCGTTTGTCCATGTGCCACGTGAACTGGCCTTTTCACCGATAGGGTCGCGATGTGCCGGTCCCACGATCACCGAGGTCAAGGATGACCCTTTGCACCCGGGAAAGTATATCCCGGTGGACGATCCGGAGCCTAAGCCAGGTCCGGTGGACCAAGTTCCAGATGTCGTGACTTACGAGGAGAACCCGATGGGTACTCCACCTTTTATCCCTCGGGAGACGGCGTTGCTGCACGAGAAGTACCGCCGGCTGAATCGGATGCACCGAGCGCTAACTCCTCCACCTGATGTCAAACCCCCTTGGCCGGAATACCCGCTGACTGGGGTGCCGGCGCACGAACGTCTGGCTTGGGTTATGGATGTGGGCTACAACTGCTTTCTAACCCAAGCAGAGCTCTATTCGCTGGATCACTTGATGCGCGAAGGAGAGCTGGCTGATTCGGCTTCGAAACCAGCATGGGATACGATGGTCATCGCCAATGCCTTGGGCATTTTGCGACAGCAGGAGTGGCCGGTGGAGGATCTTCCACCGGCCTGGATCCTGACCGAGCGTCAAGTGCTACGTGAGATGGCGTGTTGGGGTCAAAACAAAACTTCCATGCACACTAAAACTAGTAGAGCGTTCTGCTGACCTTATCTGGATCTTGTATTGGATTTCCATGATCAAATTCAGTCTGATATCCTTGCTCATTTATCTTCTACGTGCAGCTTGAAAAACGCGTGTCATAACCCACGTGCAATAGGCCTAACATGTGGGTGGTGTGGGGTGACGCCTAAACTGTTTTTCCTCTTATAAATGAAGTGAACTAACTTGTCTAACAGACTTAATAAAAGGGCGCATGTTTTATTTACACAGCTTAAAGACTGGAAACAGTTTGTTTCTTAACATTACAAGAAATGCAAAAACTCACAAATTACAGTAGCCATAAAACATTCACATTCAGTTCATCAGAAAATCAAGAGCAAGAAGTGAAGAGAAGGGATTTCTCCACCTCAAAACAGGGGCTCAAAAACTGGGGGCTTTTCAAGCAGCTACGGCACTCTTACTCAAGCAAACGTCCGCCACTGCTAGCATCTAAGGCACCAGATTTGAAAGATACAAAACCCCAGAGATGCATGCAGCATCCCTCTATCTTTAAGTCAGAAACTGCAGTCAGTGGGCAGCCGTGATTTGAACACTCGGCTGTCCACTAGCTCCTGGCAAACCTAAGAAGAAAACAATTTGGTTTTCTCTAACTAATTTAGAGTTAAAAAGTGCGTACGTTTAACAGCCAAAAATAAACAAACAAGAGCGCAGAAAATACGACCCTCGGTCACACACCTTGCCACGGTAGCTAGCTAGAAATCCCTTACATAAACCAAAGTAGCAGTTTACATAAATACATGAAAACAAATACAAACAGTTACAAGGTTAATAAAACCACTTACATAAACATTTACCAGTGCTGTGCTGGAAGGACCAGGACAAGCATGCACCAAGGGACCAAGCCTTGGTCAATCCCTTAGTGGGAAAGACTTTGAGTCTCCCCAACATGGCGGCCAGACGGGCTGCGGCTGCGTTGCAGGCCGCTGGATTGCCCCCGATGACGAAGGCGAGGAAACGCCGTGAGGAGCAAAAACGGCAAAAGGCTTGAAGGGAGGGACGCCTCCCACCTGTGGCTCCTGTGGTGTGCCGCTCGAACCGCTAGTGAGTTCTGTCTCCAGCTGACGAACTGTTGACGACCCTGATTGGACTTGTTTCTGCGTGCGCTCCAGACGGGAGGCTCCGTCGTCGGACAATTGTTGCTGATGTAAATTTTGGTTGATTTTGATGTGTTTACGTATTTGTTTGTTTTTTTCTTATTTTGGTGGCTACGGAGCAGCTACGTCTGGTAAGGGGTGTCAGGGTCAGGGGTTGCGTAGCGCGCGACCTTGGTCGGCGCGCCTTTGGTGGCCCCTGAACATTATAAGAATAGGGTGCTGACCAGACGTCAGTGCTCTTGGCTCCGTTTCACCTGTTTGCGACCGGTCGGGCTCGCGCGCTAGCCGTTCGTTGTTTGTTCGTGTGGTTTGTCCAGTTGGCAACCTCCCTGCGTAAGGGCCAACCCTGGCATTGTTGTTCGGCCTGTGTTTCTCTTTCGTATTGCAAATTGTAAGTTGTTTTTGGGGCTTTGCCCCTGTTGCTGTTCCGAATAAACCCCTTTCGATTCAACTCACTCGTTTGTGCCCTTCTTCGCGTCGTGGAACGTGTTTTTGGGCATTACAAGGTAAATGTCAAAATAAGACAGGGACCACTTGCTGTCAAGTTTGCCACGAGGTTACCATGTGCTTTCTTCTTTTTGCGTCGTCGAAGTTTATGTTCACGGTCCCGATCGTTTTCCGAACTTTATTCAATAATAGCTGCTAAATATTCGGATTCTGATTCTTCAGAGGAAGGCGAGTGGTATTCCGCTGGGTTTACTTTTGATATTCCCGAGGATTTTCGGGGACAATGGTGCCTAAAAGTGTGTGTCGTAACGCTACGCCAGTTACGGTATCGCAGGCAGTCTATGAGAAAATAGAGGGAGAAGCAACCAGACAAATTCCAAGGAGTCCAAGGGATTTGATCGTCGCTGACGATTAGCCGGAACCGACACTGAGGCTTTGTGTATCAATGGACGATGTTCGTCAGTTTGGGAGGGCTTCGGTCGAGGAATGTAGAATTAGGGTGACAAGATGTATGACACCGGAGGAAAGTGTCGTGGGAATATCGGTGTTATCACCGGCCTCCACGACCACGTGTACGCTAAAGTCTTTGTTTGAGGAACATCGATTGACACCGGAAGATTTGCGCTCGACGCCATTTCCATCATGCATCGAGAATTATGACATGCTAGTGGCCTGCCAATTGGCTCTTTACCAGTTGTTGGGGGCAGTTGCTAATGAAAAGTTTTGGCCTTCATTGGAGGCACGTCAAGCAGTCAAGACTTTAGGCCTTGTTTGTGAGCATCATGCACGATACGTCGCTTTGGACACTCACTATATTATGGATACCTGGATGTCTTGAAGGGTGGATGCATCTACACAAACATCCTTACCACAATTGCGGTCCATTGCAGTTGGTTTCGATCATGACCCGTGCATCCCCATTTTGTCTCGGGACCTGGATGTTGCCCTTTATGCCGTATAGGGAAATATTTTTTGAATGTAAGCGTACGCATCTTCAGTATACTCAATATTATAAGGCAGCGTTACGGGCAGCCGGTTGGTACCCACCATTTGAAAATAAAAAGAGGGCGTTAAATATCGCACCTTGTGGGGCCAGGGTAGAGTCCCAAATATATCTAAACCTTCGAGATTTACAAGGAGCCAATCCCGAAGTTTGCAGGTCGGAATCAAGATCCCAGAAATGACCTTTGGGACTTGTGCTATTTTTTTCAAAAACGGTTGTTTCTCTAAGGCATCGGAGGCTAGACAAAGGGCTTTCCAGGCACCGTTACCATATCGAGCAGCATAAGTAAAAATTCTCGAACTTGAGTTAATTTCAAAAGGGACGCGTATTTTTTTTGGATGTTTTTGAACGCGAGTTTCGAGTTGCATGCATTGTATTTAATAATGTTGGGCAATTGAAATTTTGTTTATGTGTGATAATTTTTTTTTGATTATCTTGCATTCTATTGATTTTGCTTTTGTTTCTTTTTTGTTATTTTTAGTATGATTGCCCGATCAATGTGCCTATCCTGCCCTGGCCCAGAGTGTCAGGTCTTAAAGGTGGGCAAAGTCACGGTCAGTTGACCGTGGCTGCCCAAATTCTTACTCAAGGTAACGCGAGTTGCGTCACCTTAGAGTATGTGACCTCTGGGTCACGTGATACCGATTTCGGTATATAAAACAGGCACGAAGTGCTGGCAGGTTGGTATGGAACTCGTAAGCCATGGTGCTGTCGGATGAAGCCGTTGCTGTGTGTGAGTTTGGTTTGCTTGGCGAGAATTGTGCCCATACCTAAGACCTATGGGGGTTGGATTGTTTTAATTCTATTTGTATGGGGGGAATCGCTGTAAGCAACCTTGAACCTTTCTAGCATTGTTACATTGTATTTCTGCCTTCGCGATTGTTGTTTCCAAATGTCGACCAAGTTATCCCTTTCTCTGTGATAATGCGTTTGAGTAGCCCTTTTGAATTAAAAAGTTCTTATGTTCCGTTAGTTCTTGGTAGTTGGTTCTGCTTGATGGTTCTGATATCCTTGGTTTTGCTGCACTCTGGTCTGTGCACATCATTACAAAGTTAAATTCAGCTGCCATTTTACTGTCACTCTTAGTGTTTCCAAAGCTCTTAATTGCGTATGTAGCTTAAGAAATGTTTTGGACAGATCAATATGTTTATGCGATGTTGCATTGCAATTTACCAGTTTCAGCAATTCACGCACATGGATTTGAGACAGCAATTTGCTTCTCACATAGCTCTCCTTAAGCAACCAGTCGGCTTTTTCATAATTAGTAGCTGACTGCAGGAAACTTTCAATAATATCCCTTGGTGTAGACCCTTTCACCGTAGCTTGTCGTAAGTAATCACATTTGTCAGAAGCATGAATATCTGCATCTTCGGTGTGTCTTCTCAAATTGATGCCAAAATCCAAGCCAATCTAGTGGATTTCCTCCAAATTTTTCTAGTTCGATCTTTAGCAAACGGATGGATTTTTGAGTATTGGTGACTGAGGATTGTACTTGACTGGCAACCTTCCTCGCAACTGGCGGTGTTAACCACTTATAATTCTTGTTCTGACATCAATCACTCCAATTACGTAGTCTTGAATCACTTCATATTCTTCATCATTTAACTCAGGACTTGTTCCATCATCCAATAATTGGTCCAGAATCTTTTAAACGATGTCGGAAATCTTTTTAATAGCCTCCTCCAAAATCTTTAATTAAGGGCGTAATACGTGACAATCCTTGTTTTTTTTGGATAATTCCCGGTTTGCTTCTGTTACTTGCCTTGTAATGAAGCTCCGTTGAGGCCTACAAATGAGCTTGAGCCTTTCTATTTTCACAGTAATGTTTCTTTTGTCTTGATGTCAATTGCACTTAAATCAGCTGAAATTCTTCGATTAAAATCACGTCTGGGTCACCAAATGTTCGGTCGAGTATTAACAACCTGTTTCCCTTTAGTGTTTTTCTTGAATCACTGATTTCAGTACACAAAACTCACTTTAGATGCTTCACTGAATTAAATCTTTACTTTATGGCTTAAAAACTATAAAAAATGCAAAAGAATAATCCTGTGCCTAAATTGTATTGAACAAGCATGTGCCCCCCATGTGCAAAAGACAAAAAAGGAAGCATGCACATGCAAAAGTTCTAATTTAAAACTAGGGAGCTATTACTGTAACAATAAATATAATTTACTTGATACCTAAAACCCATTAAAAGTAAATCCTTCTAGTCATACGTTGAATTCTTTTTATTTTTTAAAAAAAAGTGAATTAGATGCCTTTGTCTATGATGCTGTGGTACTCGACTATCTCGTTGCCCAAGATGATACTTTCTCCCTGTTAACTGTAGGATCTAGGTACCCCAAAACTGGTAGGTGTGCATTTTCTGATGGATATTGTTTTGGGTGAACTTTATAAATTCTGAATTAGTTACTTTTCATAACTAAGTTGTTACTTTTTCTTTTAAATTTATTTCAAAAGCTATTCTTTGTTTTCAGGGTATGCCATCGGATTTCCTCCCCTTTCTGAATTTCGTCCCAAATTTGACCAGTTGTTAGTGCGTTATTCAGAAGAAGGTTTGTAATAATCAATGTTGTAGGATAACTATACTTCAACACAAGTAGTTTGTCAAAATAAAGTTCATTTGATTTGGAATTTTTTAAAATTTTAAACTCTCCATAAACATATCCTATATTCTCTATTTTCAATAAAAAAAATTAAGCCGAGACATTCTCAAAATTTTACACAAAGTATTAGTTTCCTAGTAGATTAATAATTCCACATATTAGGTCTTGTGAGTTATTAATTTCATGACATGTTCAATGGAAAATTACAGTCTCACATTTGCTCTATTTTCTATCTCATGGGCTCCTTTTTTTAAATTGTTTTTAATGCTTTTATGTATTTAATCCGAGAGTACAAAATGTTACAAAAATAAACAGTTTAAAAGAAAATGAATTGTACATAATTGTAAATTATCGATGAGCTTTTGATTTCATGATAGTTTTTCATGATAGTATTAACTTTAATTCCGAAGATTATCAATTTTTTTAACATTGTTATCGTTGTAATTATTGGATCATTAAATTATAAAAACTCGTATCAAGAAGTATCCTTTCAGACACATTTTTTTTATATATCTGTTCTTTTTTTCTCGGATATAGGTAGTATGGATCATTTATGGAAATTTTGGATTTCTGACCGGACTGATCAGCGACGAATGTCGAGTAAACCAGTAACATTGGCTCAGTTCACCAGCGTCTTCATCCTGCTAGGTTTTGGATTGCTATTGTCCATTGTCTTTCTGGTAATCGAAATCATTTACTTTAAATTCATCAAAGGACCTCAGAGTAAAGTGAGTTCAGGAAAAGATGCTAAGCTTTTTAGCAAATATCGAGGTAATAAAGTACGCCCAACTCTGTTTATAAATGGTGTGTATGTTCCTGGCTTTCATGTGAAATATAACCATAAAAATGTGTGGCTCGTATCGAAAAAAAAAAAGTGATTATGTTCCTATACAGTGAAAATCGCTTAATTGGATCATGTTGGTACAGTAAAATCCAACTATTTTGACCGAAATAAGCGACTGGGCCAAAAATATATTTAATAACGTAGTGTATGCATTTGTAACCCGCTCTCATCCACAAAGTGCGAACCGTGGACTTTGCTCACGTTACATATAATTATTGCCCCATCACGGCTTAATATTTTTCAGGAATGCAGTTGTGCAATCATTGTAATTTCAAATGTTTAATTTCGCAATCCGTTATTGCGTCGTGAAGGTCGACCCGAGCCAACGTGGCACGGATTGAGATTGTGTTTGGCACTCGCTCGGGCATCGCTGGCCGATGCGGACGTGTCCGCTTAATCATCACGCTGCTGTTATTTGTCTATACGAGGCCTTAAGTCATAAATTTGAGAGTGGTTAAAAGTTTTTGTGCAGTGCGATCCACGATTTTTCCGGGAGGATCGAGACGTTGAATTCTCAATGTCGATTTGCCGCCTGTGTCTGTGTTGACGATCTGGACTGCCAGATGTTCGGAAAACGACCCCTCGGCCCGGCTTAAATATCCAATCGGGGTAGTGCGCCCCGTTCGGTGCCGTCGCCGAGCATCGGACATTCTGCGTTACAAGTAGGAACTGGTGCGTCGAATAGAGCGCAGCGGACATGTTGCTAGCAGCTGACATTTATCCAACGGGTGAGAGCGTGTTGTTCCCGGAACGATCCATTCCGCCGAGTTGAATTGCGTCATCGATCGCGAGTGGCGGCTTTGCAGACAGGGTATACTCAAAATTACGTTGCGGACCCTCGCACGATCAGTTGAAGTGTGGTGGATGCCTCCTATTGAGGCCTGCCTTATCGGAATCCTAATTGTTATGATTGTTGAAATGTTTATTGTTGTTGCATAGTGTTGCGGAATGTTTGACCGCTTGACGCACTAATAAATGTCATAACACACAGCTGGCCGTTTTGTTGTTGCTGCTTAATGGTACGAACGGGTCAATAATTTCAGTCTGAATTGAGAATGGTTAAGCAGTCACAGACTTACAAAATAGTTTTAAAAATATATTACAACGAAATTAAAAGTTACCTGACAATTTGTAGGGTCATTTCAGGGCGTTTTCTTCAAGATTTACTTAGACACAATGGCGGAATCCTTTTAGCTTTTATGAACGGAAAAAGAACAAATATGCAAATTGGAATCACCATTTCAATTTTTGCATGTGCATTGCACATGCAAATGTCTATTTTGCCTAATGGCACATATAATGTGCCGTTGGTCATTTTTTTCAAAAATTACCATTTTCCATGAATAATTGAGTTGTGGTTTTGTAAAAAGTTTAGATGCATATTCTATGGGATGGTTTTGAGGCTCATCGCCCTGTACGAATACGGCACCCATAGCAATATGGCTAGCATTTATTGTTATATAATCGATTTACTGTAAGTGTTATTATAAATGTAGTTTAAAAGAAGTTAGCTACTTATTTTTACGGCAAACAGCAATTGATCCTGGTTGTTAACCAGACATGTGGCATGAAATCTGGAGAATTTCATTTTGTTTAGCAATCCAGTAGTTAATGTCTAAATACTGTCTTTAGTGACCAGAGTTATGATTTGCAAAATATAATTTATATAATTGTGGATTGAAATAGTCTGAATTTTAATCATTAACATGAATAGTTTATTACTCACAAATTACTTTACAAATTTGAATAAGATTAATACATTCTTTAAAAGTTTAAAACATCTTTCAAGCAGGTTCATGTTGTGGTATGCCGCTGTCACGTCAGGTTGTGATGATCTGTAAAACCTTTTTAAATGGAAAGATAGATATATTTATAACATTTATGTTACAATACTTAACGAATCCGTTTATTATGTAATTTTTTAATTACCATCATGAGTTTTGGAATTCTTTAAAATGCAATTTACAGCAGAAGTAGCCAATGCTGAAACCTATTAAAATGTAGAAATGTACTAAATGAGCTGTAAAATCATATGCATTATGCACTACATACTATAACATTATGACCAACATACATACTTTATAAATCCAAACGTATTCGTGCCTTGACATGTTCTGATGCGGTATCAAAGTGTACCGCGTTTTTTTCTTTTTAGTCTTCGGTTCCTCAGAAATTTTGTTCTCTTGAATAGCATTCATGATGAATTCCGGTTTCCGCAATGCTATCTTCCTTTTGTGGCAGGAATCAACAATTTCCGAAAGAATGCATTCATAGTAAAATTGCTTCAGCATCCTCACAATTACTCTGTCTTTAGCAGTCCAGAAAACAGATCACACCAGTCACGCTCAGTAATGGCCAACTGACCCTGAACTTGGTAAAAGAACTTGTGGCTCTTTGGGATGTATGGCTCGCCTTTCTCGGAAAATTTAAGTCCATAGTTTTTGGTTTAGGCCACGACCTTCAAGGAGTGGGCACTTTCTGCCACAAATGGACATTTCACTTCCACTAACCCATTGTCTAGAACAAGTCCATCCGGGCTTGTACATAGAAAAGGGTTTTCTGGGTCAAAAAAGAGACCACATCTTTTTACATTATGATTTTTTAGTTTGGCATAGTCTGCAATGGCAAACAGTTTTTTTCCTTGCCATATTCCATTGCACGAGTTGAAATGTTCTTGGAATATAACATCCTCATCACCAAATTCTTGCTGGTGGTATATGGCCTTCTTGCAGCTACTTCTCTAAACATTGATGATGGAATTAACTTGGTCCGTTCATCCATCCAGGTTTCAGATGTTGATTGATTTCTGGTTTTTTCCTCTAAATCAGTGTTGACTGTAACCTTTAGAGATTCCACAAAGATGTTTGCATGACTCTTAAATGTCTCTTCATCTATGTCGGCTATCTCTGGACAATCTCCATAGCTTCTGTCACCACCTTTTTTACGTAGTCACTCTTGAGTTTCTTGTCATTGAAAAATCTTGTCAGTGATTTTCTTGATGGGTCTTTCTTGCGCTCCTTTTGCAGGGCTTTGACAAGCCAGCAGTGCAGAATTGGCTCGGCTATTAAAACTGCCTGCTTTTAAAGTCTACCCTTTTTACTGCTGGTCTTGCACAACAAGGACACGAAGTTTTCAGCACGATTATTGGTAACATTGAAGATAAGTGCTATAACATCTGTTACCAAAACCCTTTTCAGTTATTCCTGGAAGGCTTGCAGCATATTGCAGCTGCACATAGCAGTGTTCTTTGACTTTTGGACAGAAGTTACTACATGCTCCATTTCTCCCTAATACATGGAAAGGGCCATTTACCAATTCAGCAGAAAGGCCTCTCATCATATCTGCAGTTGGCTTTGTATGGATGCAAATTTGATGATTGCGAATTGTTGTCCTGGCTCCATTTACCAGTTCAGGGATAATTTTCTTGAGGCTCCGTCTGGCTGCCAGTCCATCTGGGTCTGAATAAATGTGCGTGGCTTCCTGCGTTTTCTCCAAGGCTCTCCTATATCTTCGACAAGCATGATTAGCGCACTCTACTTTGATGACCTGTTGCCATAGGAAAGATGTTTTTGCACTTTAGTCATGGTGTTGGCATCCCCATCACCAATAAGACAAGCGCAACGAAGTTGGTGCACCTCTTCCAGATAGGTTAGACCTTGTAGAATGATATCACTTTCCATCGCTGAGGATGATCCTGTCCAGTTCTTTCAACAACAGTGGTCTGTATTAGGTCTCCATCCGCTCTCAATGGCGTTGCATATCATGCAGAGTTTGTTCCTAACTCCCATGTATAAGACCTGGTTTGTCAGCATACCAAGGTGTCAGCAACACCACTTGAGGCATTGTAGCCCTTTCCGTAGTTTTGTTTACACCATCCACCATCCATGGTGGCACTGATGCACAAATAACCATCCTGAACATCTCCCTGTTCTTAAGCAAAAAACTTTTCCTTCATGATGGCTATATTCATGCTGTCCTCACTGCATGTTATCAAGTAATCCCTAATAATCCAATGACATCTTCTAAACGTGCCCTTGCTCATATAACAGACACTTATAGTAGTGCATTTCTTATCTTCCAGAGCATGTGAACTGCCAGTTGACGAGGCTCCTAGTACTGCAAGCTTATTCAATGAATCCATGTCTTCATCCGTGTTGATGGTTTTCACGACATTACAGGAAAGATTGCTGAATCGGAAATGCAATGTGCAGCCCAGACCATGCCACTCCGTCGAATACAAGATTAGTTTTCCCGATTTATGCATTCATGGGTGTGTTCCTCTAATGAACGGATTTCTTTTATTAAATGTCCCAAACTGCAAATGAATCGACCACTGAGGAATACTGATTCACGGAATGTGTCCGAAGGTGCAGGCCGTGAGTCTATGAAAAGTTCAGGGTATTTAATACTGGCTGAGGGTGATGAAGCGTTCTGAAACGGTTGCTGGGTCTGCAAAAGTGATGGACATAAACTCAGGTATGAAACAGTTCGCTGGGTTCGCATTTAGAGAAAGTGACGTCACGTTGCTTTCCGGTAAATGTTCCAGGAAGATGTCTGCTGTCGTAGAACATGATGGTATATCAGAAACATCAGTTTCCACAATTCTGTAAAACAGGATGATAATTAATACTTGTAAATACGGTTGGGCACACCAGTGCAGTACACTCTGTACATTAAATATCACAAGATGTATATTTTGAAATGATAGTCTAATGTATAATTCAAGAAAATAGTGTTAAATTGATTATAATTACATATTTTTGGGACAAAAAATAACATGTACTATTCTATTCTATTCTATTCATTACCCTGCAGTCAGTACATAGTACCATGTGGCAGGGGGGATCATCATACAA
>JAQGBX010003655.1:0-16838 GCA_034698745.1 Megaphyllum sjaelandicum | reverse complement strand
AGCATGTGTAAGCCCTTACTCAACTAATAAAGAGATGACTCTTAAATATGAAGTAGCCCCTGAATTAATTCGTTACAGTATGAAGATTTATGGCCTTGGAAAAACCCGTTCGACGCGCGGTTGTGAGGGGAGGTTTGCAAGGGACGACGGCAACATGCAAATCGCCCCCGTGCTCGGTACGAAAAAGGCATTATCGAACGGGCCCATTTCCCGATGACACAGCCCTACGAAAACCAAGCCCATTTCCCGATGACCCAGCCACACGAAACCAAGATGGCCGCGTTTTCTATTTTATATATATATAGATATTGTCTGTCCCAGAACGGATTTCATCCGAAAAAAATACAAGAGAATTAGCAGTAATGATAAATGTTGAGGCACCTTTTATTGCAGTGTCCGCAAACCGCTAGAGACACATGTTAGTTACAGAGGTGGATCTGATGGGATGCAGCGATGGGCCTATCAAACATTGCAACATTCCAAACATAGTAAAGGGGCAATCCTGTGTCATGGAGCTTTTAGGAGGAGATCAAACAAGTCAATTGACAATGTGATAAACACATTGTCCTTGACCCTAGACCAATAGCCTATCGAATTGATGTGCATGCCAAAACCAACGCCGTTAACGGTGAATGGTCCTCAATCTTGAAATGTAACAATGTATACCTTAAAAGGGCATGGCATACTTAAAATATCAGATGCAAGTACGGGAACTGGGCCAAATTTTGAGTTACCCCAACATTTCCGGGGAAGGGATGACTTTTCTAGGTATGTGTCACCCCGATTGGTCACAGTATCAGAATACATTGCTATGTCAGCTTATGACTTGCATGTCTTGAGCAAAGTGCAGGAGTTTTCGGATGCACATAAGAAAATTCTTGCACACACCAAAAACTTCGGAGAAATTCAGTATGTTCCATTTAATGTACTAAAAATGCATGATTGGCAAAGCCAGTATGGGGAATGGAATAGTAACAAGAATTGGTTAGAATGGAAACCCCTTGCAATCTCACTAACAGTCATACCTGAATTAACTGTTGGAATAGTTCTTAATAAAACTCGAGAATTGTTTTCAAATTTCAAAAGAGGCAAACTAAAGCCTCTGTAGGAAAGTTGCATCGCTCCCATACACAAGGTGAACTTGTGCACATGGTAGCTATGAAGTATTCTTTGATGGATGAAACCACAGATAGTAATCCACCAGAATCATTTATGGAAAACAAACCTTGTTTCCCCCTCATGATACACCTCACTCCCAGCTCACCACCTCTGTATTTGTGTTGTAACATAGTTACTGTAGTTGTCATAATATATTCTAAGGGTTGGTTGCACCAACAGATGTTACTCTTACCCAGGGGTTAACCTGCCATTTAACCCTTGGTTAATCCGCCTTTCTGTTGCACCAACTGGGTTAAGACAAAAATATAACTCAAAAGTTAACCCAGCCAGTAGGCAGGGTTAACCTCAGGGTAGGCAAACAAAAAAAAGAAATGAAGCCATGACCTACTCCTAAGATTTTGCAGCATAAACGAGGGTTTTTTATCCCTTGGGACATTTCACCAAGGGTTAGTTGGTGCAATGCAGACATGTAACCAGCAGGTTAAACCGGAGGTTAATCCTTAGCTGAAGGTTAGCAAACCTTTCAATTTAACCTCTGTTGGTGCAACCGGCCCTAAGTGGCGGCTTTTTCGGATGAGAGTTCAAACCGAGGTCCAGTGCAGATCCCATTTTTGGTCACCTTGCAAACAATCCAGTACTAACGCTGCTTATTCAACGAACATTTGATCGCGGTAAAAAAAAATGCCAATATAAGTAAACGTGCCGATTAATGTTTAATGATAAATTAGATATGGAAACGTGAGCGGATTTTAACAATCATTTTACAGTTCGCTTCGATATGATAACGGTACGTTAAAGGGTAGGACATTTTTGCACCTGATCAATTTTTGATAAAAATGAAGACTTTTGTGAGCGAGTTTGATTCATTTACCAGAAATTTTGACATTAACAGAATACAAAATCGTCTTGGCATTTTTGGTTTCAACCGTTTTCGGGCCAAAAAAATAAAAATGCACAAAAAATCTGGATAACAATGCCAACTTTTTATTATTAGTTATTTTCTGCATCAAAACTTCTAGTTTACGAATAAACGTAGCTCCGAAAGATACGATCTTGGTTACAAAAGGAAATATACAAAATAAGAGCTGCCCTATTCAAAATAAAATACATCCTGGATCGTAAAACTCACGGTTGGTTTACCATCAAAAACAATTTTTTTAAAAAACATGACTAGAAAAGCTTGTCAAGAATCCAATTAATAAACATAGTTAAAAAATAAAACAATGCGTAAGAAACAAACTTAATACATAAACAACATGTAAAAAGAAAACTTGTGAAATCAAAACCTTTATCGATTAGATTTAATCTCGGATTTACACCAGGCTGCCCCAGGGTTCCCCCAGAAATTTCATGTTTAACTTCCCTGACTTTTCCAGGTTTTACAAAAGTTCCCTGACCAGTGACGACGTGAAAAATGGACACATTTTCCAAAATTGACACTGGAAAATATATTTTTAAAGTTTACTAACGACGATTTGGAAAATTAACATAGAAATTTGATTAAAAATTTAAAAAAAAATTTGCATGAATTTTTTTTTTAAATGGGGATATTTTGTATTCGGAAAATGTTAGAAATTTATGCTCGGAATAAGTGGGAAATTTTGCAATTTTTGGGGATTTTTGAAAATTTGTAGACGTGAAAACGTGGACAATTTTGCTAATTTGTCCTCGGAAAACGTGGAAAATGTTGCATTTTCAACTTCCCTGACTTTTCCAAGTTTTACAAAATTTCCCTGACCAGTGACGACGTGAAAAATTGACATATTTTCCAAAATTGACACTTTGGAAAATATTTTTTAAAATTTACTAACGACAATTTGGAAAATTAACTTAGAAATTTGATTAAAAATTTAAAAAAATTGCATGAAATTTTTCTTAAAATGGGGATATTTTGTATTCGGAAAATGTTAGAAATTTGTGCTCGGAATAAGTGGGAAATTTTGCAATTTTTGGGGATTTTTGGAAATTTGTAGACGGGAAAACGTGGACAATTTTGCTAATTTGTCCTCGGAAAACGTGGAAAATGTTGCAAATCTGTACTCCAAAAAATGTGGAAAACTTTAGTAAATTTCTACTCGGAAAATGGGCCCTGAGCTAACCTTGTAGAAGTATTAATTTTGGATCGCCATGACTGCGTTGAATTTCCTTGTCTTTTTCAAAACAAACCATTCTTCCCTGGCCTTCTCCAGGTATTCCAGGTCTGGGGGGAACCCTGTTATTTCTCTAAAATTAAGTTTTTCAGCTAATTTGGAATATTTTCGTCATCATTTTTCAGAAAACATCTCGAACTCAAACGGATTTCTCGAGCCGAACATGGCCGAGAGTCCGAGCATCATTTCCGGACCTTCGTTTCTCAAAATTTGCAAACCTGACTCACCTAGAAGAGAAAGTAGGAGCTAATTTTGGCCCTTTCAGTGAGCGATTAAAGGCGAATGAACTAAACCTGGATACGATTCGTCCCAAAAAACTGACGATGATAATACTGATCTTTTCGTATAAGTAGGTGCTGATTAAGTACCCGGCCCCAGTATTATAAAATAAATACGCTTACAATCCGACTAAATTTCCCTGGCATCTACGAGACTCATTCCCAGTATTACGTAAAAAACAAAACAACCTTAAATATATATAGTTGGCTACGGACCACAAAAAACGAAACGTAAAAAAAAAAACATGTAACGAAGCTCACCGTCTCTAGGAACCCTACTTAAATACACCTCCGAATAGGAAACTTACCCTTTTTATATATATATTTTTTTTCACTACTTTTCCCCGACCGACCTTATTTTTTTAAAATTAAATATAAAAAAAGTAAAACGAAGTTGTTGCTTTTTTAAATAAAATAAAATAGTCATTCACGCTCGTAGCTACCGACGAACGTACTAATTATTGACGCGTACGAACATGTGGCATTTTCTTGGTGAAAATTTTTGTAACATTTTTTTGTTTCGACGACGGACGCGGAAACCGTTGCTTCTCGGCATCGGCAACCCCGAAGCAACGTCCAAAAACTCACCGACAAAACCATCTGATATCACCGTCTGTCCTCCCACATCTGGGCAAATAATTCTCGCTTTCGTGAAGAAAGATGGCCAGCCCCGTTTAGGTCGCGGTCCTCTCTTCAGGACGAGATGACCACGTTCCAGCCAACCTCGAGGAAACGAAAGATGGCCATGTTCCAGCAACCTCGAGGAATGAAAGATGGCCACATTCCTGCAACCTCGAGGAACGAAAGATGGCCACGTTCCATCAACCTCGAGGAACGAAAGATGCCGACGTTCCTGCAACCTCGAGGAACGAAAGATGGCCACGTTCCAGGAACCTCGAGGAACGAAAGATGGCCACGTTCCAGGAACCTCGAGGAACGAAAGATGGCCACGTTCCAGCAACCTCGAGAAACAAAAGATGGCCACGTTCCTGCAACCTCGAGGAACAAAAGATGGCCACGTTCCAGCAACCCTGAGGATCTACCGAGCCTCGTTTTTCGGGGACGAGTTGACCACGTTCCGACATCTGTCGAACCGGAGGATCTACCAGCGATCCGTTGCCTACGGGATTTCATAGTGGATAGTTTACGACATAAAACAATGTTTTCAACACTAATTTCTTGCGTACGGATCGGTGTTTCCCAAACGCTTATCCGGAAAAATTTTACCGATAGCCCTTGAAAAAAAGCTCGCACGTCCATTCCGTTCCTGGTCATTTTAAACCAATGTTTCAATTGATAATCTTAGATTTGAAATGTTAATGGTTTGCATTACTGTTTTAGCAGTTCTTGATATTGTTTTCTTAATTTTCACCGGTTTTTGAAAAGCACTGCCAAAGATAACCGAGACACGCAAACACCAAATTCATAAATTTTTCACGCGTTAATTTCAAATTTAAAAAAATCAACGGAATTTAAAAAAAATTTAAAAAATTTAAAAAAAAGGGGCCATCTAGGGATCGATACGAGCAGTCGTCGCACGAGAAAACATAAAAAATGTGACATTCGCAATTCCATTTTTATCGAAACTTTTTCATTTTATGCCGAAAACCACCTTCGGCGCAATTTCCCGTAGAGCCTGGACAATGGGTAGACCCTCTTAAGAGCCGGATTCGAATACGTAACTTGTCGGTCCACGCCGTAGAAAAAAAAACATTTTCGGCTCGCGGTCCTCGTTCGTTCGGAACGAGATGACCGACGTCCGACAATCCTCTCCTCCGTTTAAATGCTGGACTCGAACGAAAACTGTCGATCCGAGCCGTCCTTTGTCCTCGAGTTTTCGGTTCGCTCGTTCGTCCTGGGCGAAGAAGAAGAATGGACGCAGTCCTCGGCGTGCGGGTCGATGCTCTTGTAGTAGAGCATGACAGGCTGTGCGGCGTCGACTCCTCCAAAGTCGTTCGGTCCTTCGTCCTGATTGTAACGGTTCCTGATCAGGTGCCAGTCCAGCCAGAAGAGGATGGCCGCCAGCACCTTGATGCCCGCGCAGCAACCCACGTAGCGGAAGCGAAACTGCTCGATGTCGTACATCAGGCAGAAACCGCTGCTTTCGTTGCAGCGCGCCTTCCACACTAGACACGTGGAGTCTATCACGTTGCCGAACAGGATTGGCGATGGAATGTAACCTGCGATACGAAACGGATGTCAAGTTTCTGTAACGACGAATGAGTCAGTAAAAAACGGGCCAGAAGCCGAATGCTTACCGAACAAACGAAATATCACAAACTGCATCCCCAGAGCGAAGGAGCGTTCCTCTTGCGACACCGATCTGAAATTAGGATAAGTCAAATTTCGTAACAACCCCACGGGAACATTTCAGGGGCGCCAAACTCTTCTCGTGTCTCCGCAAACACCCCGGTTCAATTTTACATAAAACTACGATCATACGGACAATACGGATCATACGGACAATTCGAACGTTGCTCTTTCAAATAAAACAACAATACACGTAAACTGAGGAACTCCAGCGGATTTCAGGAACGGGGAGTTAGTCGGTGCTTAGTTTGTCTAACACGAAAAGCGTGTCTTCAAAATCCTCAAAATCCGCCATTCGCGGCGAGCTAAACTGACCAGCATCAAGTGCAGAAACCCTCGACGGAATACAAAGCGTAAAAATAAGATGGTCGTTTACCTTAGTACCAGCATCAGTAAAGGCATCTGAGTGATTGACACTGCCAGCGACATTATGAAAAGTAAAACCATGAAAGGAATGATTGTATGGCAGAACTGAGAGCAAGGTCCCGTTGTGGCCACCGGCACCACAGTCACTTCCTGATATCTTCCTCCGGCGCTGATGTTGCCCATGATGCAAGCGCAGTTGAAATAATTCTGAGAGATGGACAGTGCAAATTTTCAGTTAACGAGGTTGCCAACGGTTATAATTTTTAAGCATTTTCGAGCACGACTCACAAACTTTAGAGAAAGGAGGAGGGGGGGGGGGGGGATGAAGTCTTACTAAAGTATCTTGGCCTCTCGGCGTCAGTGACGTGCATCCCGCGTGGCAAGGAGAAAAATAGGTAACCCCATTATTGCCGCACACGGGCAAGAGATCGTTAGGTGAGCATTCGCAACCCATGTTGCACATGGCAGTGAGATTCACCTCGAAAGTGGTTTCCAATCGGTTGATGCTAAAAAAAAGGCAACGAGCAAAGTTCAACTTTCGTCGTTATCGGATTGAAACTGAAAAAATCATAGTCGATAGCAGAAAACTCAACCTGTCCACATAAGGCGTCGTTGCGCCGGCCATTTTAACGTTGTCGCAACCCAAAAAGAAAACGAGCACATACAGGGCTAAACACGCCGCATTAAACGTCATAACGAACTGGATCGCACCTGAAAACAAATTAAATAATCAGTCCCGATTCACGCCATATCCTCAGGATGTTTTACGAAGACGTCGGCGTAGATCCGAGGATGCCATTAAGCAGTTTTATATTATGGGAAATTATTGACCAGATATAAGTATAAAACAGCCAATTTTATTTCATTTTATTCTTTGCAAGCAAAACCGGTTGCGATATATACATAAGTCTGGTCAATAATAAGTCGAAAATCTTCACATTTTTTCGCATATTTTTAAACAATCTTAACCTTTTATCACCAAGTGGTTGGAATTGAACTCACGATTAAACGCCGTAAGTAAAATATCGCAACCAACCGGAAAACGTTTTATTCAAAAAAAGACTACGTCTCAACGCAACATACTTCAACATACCCAAAGACGCCTGAAGAAAACCCACATTGATTTGAAACGTAGTGTTTTTTGTGAATAAAACAAACATCTTTTTTTTTTAAAAAAAAAATTGCAAAAAAAAAAAATCCATACAATGAACTGCATTTTATGACGTCAAATTTCACCTTTCGATCTAGCAGTGCATTTTCTTTTGTTTTTATCATAAACCTATTAATTTACCTTTGGGCGTGAGCTGCAATTTCTTCAGCAAAAACCCGCCCATGAAAACACCCACGCAGGCACCGGGAATGGCGATACCTCCTAGAAACCACAAAATCGAGACAAGTTTAGAGGATGTCCGCGAGAGAAAGTCAGACAACCTTGAGAAAATTCAAATTTCGGGGGCTTGAAAACAAAGGCTGTTAGGAGACTCACCGGTAAAAATGTTGGCTTGAGATTTTCCAACGCTGTACTGCGTTTCCAAGTATTTCGGCAAGAAAACGACGAAGCCGCTGACGATCATGAGCTCCATGCATGATCCGAGACAAGTGACCACGTAAACGGGATTGCAAAGTAGTTTCCAAATTGAAAGCGGTATATCTGCGCGAAGCGAAACAACAAAATTAACGATATTTTACGATTGAAAATGTATCGATCAAAGGGAGACAACCATATACGGTTTGCTAACGATTTAATTTCTATACCATTCGGCAATACATACGCTGACCATACAGGTACCGAGTTGATACGAATTTGAACAACGTAATGTAAAACTGACCTTTGACCCTTCGACCGTAGGCGGAGTTGGCCCGCGACTGCTGGGCGCCCGAGAAGGACATTTCCCCTTTGGGAAGAGTCTTGAGACTTTCCTCCATCAGCACTTTCCATTTCTCCCGCTTCAGGCTTTTGGGAAAGGTGAAGAAAGGGACGGAGACGATGAGGAGCAGCAGTCCGATGATGAGAAACCCGCCCCACCAGGCGCCCACCCATCGCGGGTGGATGGGAGTGATGTTCAGATCGGTCGCGCTGTAGAAGAGCGCGTCCACGTAAAACGATAGCAGGAAGCCGCCCAACAGGAAACCGCACACCGGCCCAAAAGCCACCATGCTGTACATGCAACCTTAAACCAAAATCAAAACAAAAAGAAACAATCAATTAAACAATACCAAATGAAAATGGTATGGTTGGTCTTTAATTCTTGCATGCCATTAGACGTTGGAACTCTCTTCAAAAGGATAACTTCACAAGCATTCACACGCTTCACGAAATTCAACTTTGCAACGATGTTGGGGTCCACACTAATGCGGTGGTAACTACCGAATAATTTGGGTTGAAGGATTACCCCCACCATATGGTATTCATTTACTGACAGTAGGGTACTGAGTTGAATTGAAATAATTGGTTATTAAATTTTATTACTTGAATACATTTTAAAAGCGCTCACCGATATACATCGATGCGCTGTCTTTCTTGACATGATCGTCGATGTACGTTGTGCCAAGAGTAAAAAGCGGCGAAGCTCCGCAACCGATCAGCAGTTGGGCGAACATGAAAATGAACACCGAGAGACCGTTTGAATTGCTCCCTTCGATGCAAGAGTCGGACGAATGCATTCCACTTCCGGTTTGATGTCCCAGAAAGCCTCTGTGGATGAAATTAAGGTCAAGTTTCAAACACGGGATCAAATAAAGGAGTTTTCTTAAAAATTGACCAGAGTCAGTCCAACATTTAGTTCGTTTACTCAAGCGAGCGGTATCCTTACCCATCGTGGTGAGCTTCGATCGTCGGCTTGCATATATTGCTCTCCGTTTCATTCTCCATCACATTTTCTTCGCTGGTGTACCTTTGCGTAATAAAATGCGGCAAAACAAATGCCAGAGATCCTAACCCCATTAAAACAACACCTACAAACGAAAACGGTCGTTAAGAACAGCTGATCGGGTCGTAAATACGTTACCACGAAACCGAGCGTTCGTTCCCGCCAGAAGTACGGTTTAAAATAAAGTGAAACCACTGACCTATTCCTAACCAAATGGGAATATGTCTTCTGCTGCCCAAATAACTAACAAAAATAATGGTGATAAGATTTCCCAGCTCGTAAGTACTAGCGATGCCTCCCGAAAGGCCGCTGGGAATGTCGAAGCGCTTTTCGATGGTGGTTATCACGCTGTTCAGGTAGCCCGACGACAACGTTTGCTGCAGAGTAACGAGAACGCAACACAGAAACACAAAAACCTGAAACAAACAAAACTTGATTTTTAAAAAAAGTTATCAAATTTTTTTAAGCAAATTTAACAGGTATACGTGCGTAAAAAAAGTATATTTTCTACGCAGATTTGTTACGGTTTTCTAGCCTCGGCTTAATTCCTCGCGCCAAAAAGATTTTCTGAAAACCTGCCTTCGTAACGATTCCCAAATTTCCAAGAGCCTATAGCGTCACAACTAGCGTCTTTCAGATTATCGCTATGTTTTCAATTTTCGTTTAAATTTCAAGATATTGGGATGAATTTCAAATACACCGGAACAGTTTTAATTTCATATCTGATATTTCAAACGCTCGATTCAACTCGTTCGCAAAGTTTCCTCGATGCGGACTTTATTAAATTAATCGTAATGCGCTAATAAAACGATTAATGAAATATCGAGGCTTCAATGAACAATAAACGGTGAAACCATTCGCATCTCGTCGTTTTTTGCAATGTTTTTAACTTCCCGCTACTTTCAATAAAATTTCAAGTTACATGTACGTGAATATTAAAAATTCAATATTCAAAATTTCCAAATATTTTGATTCAGTTTTGGTTTCATATCTGATATTTTCAACGTCTGACTTAACTCGAGGTACGCCTTGTTTAATTAAAATACATGCATTGGGTTCACCCAGAAATTTCATTTTTAACTTGCCTTACTTTTTCAGGTTTTAAAAAAATTTCCCTGATCAACGACAACGTGAAAAATCGACATGTTTTCCAAAATTGACACTGGAAAATATTTTTTTTAAAAATTTACCAATGGCAATTTTCAAAATTAACATAATTTATTTTTTAAATTAAAAAAAAAATTTATTCGGAAAATATTAAAAATTTGTGCTCGGAAAAAGTGGGAAATTTAGAAATGTTGTCCTCGGAAAATGTCGAAAATTTGTACTCTGAAAACCTAGAGAATTTTGAAAAATTGGTACACGGAAAACGTGGATAATTTTGCTAATTTGTACTCGGAAAACGGGGAAATTTTTGCTAATTTGTACTCGAAAAACGCCCAAATTTTTGCAAATTTGTACTCGGAAAACGTAGAAAATTGTGCGAATTTTTAAATGGAAAACGTGAAAATTTTTTCAAATCTTTACTCCGAAAATGTGGAAAATTTTGGAAAATTTCTATTCAGAAAATGGGCCCTGGTCTAACCTTGTAGAAGTATTAATTTTGGATTGCCACGACTGCATTGAATTTCCCTGACTTTTTCAAAATAAATCATTCTTCCCTGACTTTTCCAGGTTTTCCAGGTCTGGGGGAACCCTGTTTCAAAGTATTTTGATTCAGTTTTGGTTTCATATCTGGTATTTCCAACGTCCGACTTAACTACTTTTGCTAGACGTACGCTTTATATATGGCGAATTCGACACACCCAAAAAGTGTACACCAAAGTGCACCAGGTGTAGGCTACAAGGTGAGGCATAAGTCTGTTAAATCGCCACTATTGCAGGCAGCAGGCGCAAGAAGACTTTACAGACTTATGCCTCACCTTGTACCTACACCCAGTGTACACTTTTTGGGTGAGTCGAATTCGCCATTAATTAAAATACATGCAACCTGTTAACGAAACCAGTGAAAATATAACTGCATTCGACACCATCATCAACCGTGGGCACAAAAAAGCGTGTTATTTCCACCCTGTACAAACCGACTTCTAAGTTAATAAACCATTAGCCATGATGCCAGTATCGGGTGACTTAATTCATACCATTGGGGGAAAATCATCCAGCACCCAGTCACTCGATATCCGCTATTACGTGACTCCCGCATAAAGGTTCGTCGAGTGAGTCGAAGCAATATCCATTTCAGGGAGACGGCACGAGCTTCTTCGGTTACAGAGTTGATCGTTTCGGAAGATGAACGGCTATCGCGTTTCTCTTCGTGCAAATTCTTCAGATTTTGCAACCTGACACGACACGGCCACGGTCGGTCCGGGCAATTCAAACGCGCACTTCGCCCTTACCCGGCGAGAGTAACCAAAGCCTCGGGAATCGAGACCAAGACTTACCCGCGCAGCTAGCGGCTTTCTGCGGCCCGGTTTTATAGCTCACCTTAATCTTGGCGAAGCGCTGAAGGCAGCGAGGACGGAGATTGCAGATGCCGCATTCCCTTTCGTCCGAGTGCAGCTCGTTGCTGGCCAACTGGAGCATGATGTTGATCCTCTCCGTCCGATCCGTGGAGTTGACGAACTCGTAGGTGCTGGCGCACGTGGATTCCGTCAGTTCGCTGTCCACGTCGGACGGGGCAGCCTGCATGTCGCGAACACAAAAAATTTAGTATTACGTTCAGGTTCAATGCCGCGATGCGACGCGCCACGTCAGTCGGCGCTATCGGTTTCTCTTAAAACAAAATCTGGACGAAAAACGATGAGGGTTTCTTCTTGGGAAACAACGATTGCAAATTCTATACTTGGTCGTTCGCTCGAATCACGACCGCGGCTTCAAAGTCCAGATGGAAAATTTTAATATTTGAAGATCCGTTGCATAGTTTCGGCACTTTCCGATTTCTGCTATCGAAATTGAACAGAAAACGATCCAGAGGGACTTTTATATACATTTTTCCATGGATGTATTTTCAGGTGCAATTGAGAGAGAACCAATCGTAGATGGTCACAAACGAGAACTCGTAGCAAACAAAAACTCAACCTTATGCGATAGGTGCAAATATATTTGTTTAGCATTTTAAGATTTCTGCTATACGAAAGCTATCCGCGAGGAAGGTTTGTTCGTATCCGTCGTTTTAAACAAACATGTGTATTTTCAGATTTCTGCACATGCCTGGCATAAGCGATATCAGTTTCTTAAACTAATTCGGGACGAAAAACGATACAAATACTTCTCGAGGAGGAAGAAACGACCATCGCAACTTCTATACGGTACTAAGGCTAATTCTCGAAGCACGACCGGCGAGTGCAGCTTCAAAGTCCGATCATCCAACGAGCTCGCGTGTTTATTAATAGTTAAAAATTATGGACGGTTTCTGGTTACGTTTCCAGGAATTCTTTTTGGTTCAAGTCGATCGGGACACATTTAAACGTGGCGTTGCTCCATTGATACAAATTTACTCGAGTCTTTTCTGACACAAGTGAGACGAAATTGATATCTCAGATTGCGAGCTAGAAGGAATCTCGAACGAGCATTCGGAGCAAAGGGAATATGGAAAATTACTAACATTTTGGCAATGATCTATACGTCATTTCTGCATATTCTGACTTAACCACCGTCGAAAGTAATCAACATTATTTTCAAATAAGAAAATAAACCCCAAAGTGTTCTTTTACCAAAAGAAATTTTTTTCAAAGTTTCAGAATTCCTGGTGGCTATTGAGCTAGAAGAAATCGCAGACAGATGTCCGAGGCAAAGAAAACAAACAGGAAATTAGCACTGGAATAAGTTCAAATCTAGTTTTGTTTTACGTTCAGAATTCCGCTAAAAAAATATGAGAAAAATCATTTCCAAATTGCAATTTTTCGCAAAGCGCTTTTTGAGGGTTAACCCAGAAATTTCATTTTAAACTTCCCTGATTTTTCCAGGTTCTAAAAACATTTCAGTGACCAATGACAATAGCGTGAAAAATTGACATATTTTCCAAAATTGACACTGGAAAATATTTTTTAAAATTTACTAACGACAATTTTGAAAATTAACATAGAAATTTTTTTAAAAATTTAAAAAAATTGCATTCCATTTTTTTTCAATGTGACAATTTTTTTTTTCGGTAATTGTTGAAAATTTGTGCTCGGAAAAAGTGGGAAATTTTCCGACTTTGTCCTCGGAAAATGTGGACAATTTGTACTCGGGGAAAACTAGAGAGTTTTTGAAAATTAGTACTCGGAAAACGTGGAAAATATTGCAATTAATACTCAGAAAACGTGGTAAATTGAGTAAATGTTGTACTCTGGAAATAAACCAATTTTCCAGGACTTTTCCAGGTCATTTTCAAGTTACCTGACATTTCCAGGTCTGGGGGAACCCTGTTTTTTTTTTTCCGGGATGAATTTTCGGACACGAGTGTGAGAAATCTAGTAATCGTAAATTACGAGTCGGAAGGAATCGCTCCAACAATAAAACACCATTATCGGTACAAGTTCTAGCGCGGCTTAATTTTCGGCAAGTTTACGCTTCATGTTTTCGCACGTATTTTAACCTTCAAAAATGCTGCTGCAACTTCACCGATGCAATGATGATTTTCAGAATTTTTCACGCTAGAACCGAATCTGCAGAAATAAATTAGAAGGATAAAGAGACATGACTGGCAAATACTGTACCGGGTGCAATTCAACGAGCACCTTATTTGGGACAGGGAGAGTGGGTGTCTTCCACGGTAAAACAAACCATGAAACTTCAGATCAGACACCGAGCCGGACGGCTCTTCGCACACCAGCAGAGCCAATTCATTGACAACGTGCCAACGTTCCTCAGAGTCTTCACGATGAGCGTCTGGTACCAAACTGGCCTGCTAAAGAGGATATACTTTACATCGACAGAAGCATTATTGCGAGACGAGAGACAAATTTATGCACGTCAGAAATTCAGGGAGGCTGAGCAAAGACGGGTGCCACGCGTGGTGAAAATCATATCAACAAACACATGGCGGCTCTATAAATAGAGAGAGTCTCTGCAGAAACGTGCCTGGATAAAAGCGATGCTTGGCACTGACATTCTTCGTTTCCGTATATCACTCAACAATGTTGCAATACATTTAAAAATGAGCACAAAAAAAAACTTCTCTACGTAAACCGACTATTCTACGAGGGCCGCAGAATCGTACCCGATCGACGTAACCCCATGCATATTTCAAATGAATCGATTTTCTCGATAAGAGTAATTCGATTAAACGTAATAACTTTGTAACTCCGTAACAGCATTGTTTGTTTGGTGGTTTGTTTTTTGTTTATACCACAACCTCAACTATAAGTTCAAATGTAGTTTTATTAAATTAAAATCTGTCATGAAATCTGGAGTACAAGGCGGTACAAAATAAAGGAGGGAAGGAGCATGATCAGGTCTGGTTTTTAGGGGAACTTTCCCGGCATTTGCCCGCTCGCAATTTTGGATCTGGATTGGATTCCTGCAGCCGATCTGGCTGGGATTCCTGAATGTGCGCTTCGATACTCGTACCAAACTTGGGAAGTAAGGCCTAGCTGGCCAGATCCTTTATTAAGTTTATTTCTTGCCAAAACCCCGGATCAGCTGTCCTGACTTTGACTCTGATTTCCATAATTTTTCAAGGTATTTTCTAAGTAAATGCTGGGCCAGTTCCCCTCCATCTTCCGGGCACGTCTTTTTTTTTCTCGTCTACTATTCTGTCGCAAACTTTGCAGTGGTTGTGCAGGCCCTCTTCAGCCTGTGTGCCCTAAAATCCTGAGCACTCAAGCAGCCAAGGAATGCATGCTTAAGTAGAGCATGTCATTTCCAATTACCAGAAGGTACTTTCACCTCGATGGACACCAAAATCAACTGAACATTTAATTTGCGTAAACCTAGGGCTACCTTTTAGAAACGCATCCTATCGTCTAATTGCACGCAAGTGCAGAGATCAAACGGGATCTACACGGAACCTCGGTTTAAACTCTCATCCGAAAGAGATGCCACTTAAGAGAATTTTTCACATCCTGAAAATTCTCACCAACCTCGACCAGGGAGCGAACCCCGCTAGTTAGGATCGAGAGGCAAGCGCGTAACCCACTCGACCATCGGCCCATGGATCCCACAAGAGATTTTGAATGGACAGTTCAGCTTCTCCGTCATTTACATATAGATTCCCTCCATCAATTTTGGATTCCCGGGTACAATAAACCTCCCAAAAGAAGATCCACGCTTTTAGTAAAGCTGAATTATCGCACGGCATAAATTCGACCAAATTATTCACAAGCCTAAATACGGCTATATTACTGCGAAGCATAATTATGACATAACAGTCAGCACAATGGCATATAGCGTGCTAACGCAGACTAATGCTGATCGATGCCTTCAAATTCATGACAGGGCATATGGATGTCAACTGCGAAGACTTCTTCACTCTTCGGTCAGGTGTCCCCAGGGGTCACGAGCTAGCGTTGTTTAAGCCAGCAGCTCGACTTGACCTGCGGAAGTTCTTTTTCTGTCACTATGTGGTTGATTCATGGAACAGTATGACTGGGAGGTTGGTCTCGAACTGTGGCAGTGTTAACACTTTCAAGAATAGGATCGACAAAGTGATGTTCACCGTTTAGTGTCTACCTTCTGTTTTTCCTTAGTGTCTTAAATTCTCTTAATTCTTGATGGCAACAAGCTATTGCAGCTTTGCTGTATTTGTTATATTATTATTATTATTAATTACAGGTGTGGGATTGACAATCGTTGTTTTCCAGGTCTGATGCCTGGAATCATTGTCGCCCTATATCATTGCATGACAGTGTGAATTTATTCAAGAATCGACTCGACAAAGTCATGTTCCCTGTATAATGTTTTCAACGGCAACAAGCTTTCGCTTTCGCTTTAATCATAGTAATAATACTAATATCCACGTACGCCTACACGTTCCTACGGAAGCGTGCGACACTGATTTTTAACCTCAGAGTAAAGCAAATCTCTCAAAAAGATCCGTGCTTCCGCGATCGAGGTGCTATCCTCCCAAAGCATACATGCACATACGACCAAACTAACAGCACCACGCAACACAACTCTGGCCTCATTCACGGCTGAGCCGCAAACGCCAACTAATTACAGGCGATTAATTTGCAATTGTTTTTCAGGTGAGACACCGTAGCCGTGGACAAGTGCTAATAGATAAGATGGTAGTATAACCTTGTAGTCGCGGGAACAACTTTGTCCCCACTGTCACCGACTGACAGTCTCGTCAACCGAACAGCGAGCTGACAAGCCAACGAGGACCAATTACAGGTGATCGATGAATTTGCAATCGAATTGTTTCCCACGTAAGAAACCTTGACACATTCCCCAGCCGCGCACATTGCTACGGGGAGTGTGGCATTGCACCGATCCCCCATCCATACATCAAAGTTGCGAATTTCCAGATGCGTACCTGAGAGTAAAGACCACTGATGGTGTAAACCGAGGGTTCTTTGCTGTGTCTTTCAATGGGCCCACCCTCAGCACCTTCCAAAACTTCGAAGTTGGTAGCCATCATATTCCTCTTTTCACTTCTTTTAACACCACAATCAGTATATTCCTATAGATTCCGATGTTTCCTTTGGCCTTATTTTTCACGTACGCCCCACGCATCAAATCATGCTCGTCGCTACCTACACGGATATGCGATGAGAATAATAATAAAAAAAATGGGGGGGGGGGGGGGGGGGGGGGGGGAA
>JAQGBX010003654.1:0-16840 GCA_034698745.1 Megaphyllum sjaelandicum | reverse complement strand
GGAAACCTGTTTGACAGTTTTATGGTCCGGGGCAAATTAGAAAAGATTTATGGCCTTGTTATTCCCCGCGGAGTTCGGTCGCGCTCCTGGGGGGGGGGGGGAGTGTCACGAACGGTCAGTCATACAGACCGCAAACAGTCAAACAAACGCAAACGCCACAGGATTGGCTATCCTCAAAAACAAAATGGCGTCGTTTTCTATATTATATATATTGATTAATAAATGCACTAATGTGTCATTACTCACCTCATTAGACGAGATGACCTCGCGATTTCCAGACTTGGTTAGTCGATATGGTCAGGGGTGGTACTTATAACGTCGCTGGAAGAGAAAATCATTCCGTTTTGGGGGCAATTTCAGGTCTCTCCTTTTTTCGTAATTAACATTCCTAGTTCGTTGATCGTAATGACGTCGTGGTAATGTAACGAGCCTACGATGGATAGGAGTTGTCCCGTCGTCGGTCGCGATACCTTTGACCGGAACTGTCGGAACAACTTTCATCGATGGTCGAGATGACCGCTAAAAAGCAGAAGCAACGACGAACAATTCATGGCGATTACGCTTCGAGACCAGTCTGAAAGTAAAACACAACCAAAATGAATAGCTGCTATTTGACGCGTGAATCATTTCTTTTTTTTTAAAAAAAAAGTCATCAAAAGCCCGCAACTGCCTCTTAATTACAAGGGTTATTACCGACGAAATGCGTGACAAAGTTATTCACGTATTGTAAGAGTGAGGGACGACGGTAATGGACCTTTTTAACTTATCATTATCATCAAATGACATCACCATCGTTCCTTCAACCAAGAATTTGCATTTAACACAAAACTACGACACCTCCCTGGTCGAAGGGTCAGTATACTTTTCTATACTGATATTATTAGTAAGCTCTACTGTACTTATATTTGGAACTACTGATAAGTAGATCATACTGATATCCGTATTAGCTACACTAATATCAGTATGGCTGCAATATTAAATAACATGTAATAAAACAAATTTATAGCACGTACACTTTTAATGCTCAAATTCTATCTGCATAAAACAAATGGTAGTTGTTAAAACAGTTCCAACATTATAGTATAAAAGCTGTACTAACATCATTAAGAGCTGTGCTATCATCAGTAAGATATCTTTTAATAAACATCAGTAAGATCTCTTTTGATAAACATCAGTCAGATCTCTACTAATATACATCAGTAAGATCTCTACTAATTAACATCATAAAGATCTCTATTAATTAACATCAGTAAGAGCTCTACTAACATCACTAAGAGCTCTACTAACATCACTAAAAGCTCTACTATAACATCACTAAGAGCTGTACTAACATCAGAACCAGGGCTGTTTCACCGCAACAAGCTGCTGCAGAGAGTACGTTTTTGATCATTCCAAAAGGAATACTCTATACATAACTCAGAAACGACTTTGATTTCCCTTTTGATTATTCATGATTTAAAAGTGGATTGACTATAACAAACTCTCGATTTTTATATACAGTACATGTATAGCCTACTTACGTATTTCGGCCAACCGATTCGCGAAACTATTCAAAATACTCTTTATGGCGCGGTGAGCACTAAGGGAATATAAGGGCCAATTACTCATGTCGATGAACACACAATGATGAACTATCATGTCTGCTCGCTTATTCAGGAGTGATTTGACCAGATTGACCTTGGGTCAAAAATAATGAAATTCTCAGTTTTGGAGAATCGAGAAAACGCGGGAAAATTTGTACAGTTGACCTACAGCTGTACATGTACCTCGGAAAAGGTTGAAACATTGACGAGTTTATGCTCGAAAGAAAAGAAAAAGGGAAATTTAAGTTTGCGAATGGACCCTGAGCTTTTAAGCTCTGACTTTTCCAGGACTAGAGGTAACAAGTTTACTGACTTTCGCAATTTATAACACATCACCTATAACTATAGGCGATATTGCGATCAATTTCCCTTTAAATTTATGGCGAATTCGGCTAACCGAAAAAGTGTACACCCACGTGCACCAGGTGCATGTTTCTGCACCCGTTCCACTCGGCTCGGAAATTGTGCATACTTCGCCGAAATGGGTGCACCCTACATTGTACGTGCACTCTTCGACTGGATACACCCCGTGCACTGCAGGTGTGCTCCGCTGCCACCAACAAGGGAGCTGGTGGCAGCGGTGCATCGTGCATGTGACGTCATCGGTCTACACCCACAAGAAACAGTAACTGCACCTGGTGGGATGAACCGAATTCGCCATTAGGAACTGACTTTATTTACATGTAGCATTTTTTATCGAGTGGACGTATAAGAATTGGTCATACCCCCATCCCTCCCCCTGTCCACATTGTGACCGTGACTAAACCTACATAATCCCCCCCACCACAAGAGGACGTCATTTTTGAATGCCATATAAGGGAAGTAGTTTTGGACTTTCAAATGTCGAAAGTCAAACGACATTGAACTACATGCACAGTAAAACCTGGAAAAGTAACCAGCTGTTTATGTTGACCACTTTTTAGTGTATTGTTTTTTCCAGTTTACATTTCCTTCATAAAAATTCTCTGTATAGGGATTAGTGACCACCTGTCTATTGTGTACTGTAACCAGCGTGTTGTCTTTTTTTCAATTTTTGCATTGCCAATGTACCTTATAAAGTGACCAGATAACGGATGAGTCACCTTACATCTTGCTTTAACCCTTGGACACGATGATTCTGTACTTTTTTGGTTTTGTGGTTTTTTACTATACGTGTATTACAGAATACAGTCCACATGTATAAGGGCAGTGTACATGTTCATTATTTTAATTTAATTCAGGCATTATTTGTATAGTGACCACCTGCGTACAGTGACCAACATAGCATTTTTTTGGTGGTCACTCTTACCAGGTTTTACTGTACATGTAAATGCCCCATGACATGTTGGATAAAAAAAGTGCGATTCAATGCGTGCGAGCACACAGAATGCTTAGCCTATACTTTCGACGTGCTTCTTTCGTGCTCGTTTTCAGCTTCTTGTTTCCAGCTTTGTGGCGCATGATGAACGCTGATATCAGCGTGATGGTCAGTGTGTTCGGTGGCGCCACCGCATGCGTTGTGCTAGTTGAAACATTCCGCGTAAAATCTCGCACATGCGCATATCATGATGAGCATGAGCGCAGGACACTGTTTTACGGTACAATATGTGCATGGCCACACTTGACCAATAGTGATCCGTGTGCCATTTTGTGTCTTAAAAATCTGCTTTCGGATTTTCAAAAAAAGAACGCTTGAAAGCTTATGAGCGCTTCTCGTAAGTTTAGCCTGGCTCGGTTAAGCTTTCTTGGTGTGCGACATCATTTAAAAAGTAGGCTGCATTCTTATCCCGCTTGGTGGCGCTAGTGTACGCCGAATGGTAAGCGCCTGCAATACGCATTCTTTGTGCTGGCATCCATACGTCCGAAAAAATGCCTAAATAAATGTTCAAAAAAATACTTGAACAGTTTACGATTAAATGTCCAAGAAATGTTCGATATTATGGTAACTAATGGTTAAAATCTTTACACTGTATATCCTACGAGCGATAATATAAGCATAAAATGTTTAAGAATTTCTTAAAAAGGGGGTCATTTCAATAACAATTAAACGCTATATAAAATCGTGAAATTAACATAATTCAAAAATTCTGAAATTCTCCGTTTTGGAGAACGGAGAATTTCCCCGAATGGGTTGCAAAATGGTCGTTGTTAGTGATATTTTTGAAAAATCTCAAACGTAATATGCGTAATAGCATTTAAAAAACCATTCCAATTTATAAACCTTATATCTAAATCGTTTTTTCTCAAAATTCGGATAATACGAACTACGGTTTAAACGAACGAATTTGGACGTCACTTTTGGTTCGAATATGTAGCACAATATGTAGCACACGACCCACTTTTTTATTTTAGATAAGCCATGGAAGACTGGTGAAAATGGGTGTCAAAACATATGTAAGGACAGTCTTAAAACCATTAACCGGAACTTCAGAAATACAAAAGGACACTCCACCAAATTTCTTTCACTTCAGGGTAGCTTAACATTTACCCCTAAAAATGTATTTTTTAAGATCAACTCCTATGTACGCAGTGGACCAAAACATTTCAAAGAAAAGCACCCCCTCTAATTTAACATATCGCGCCCCAATTAGCATTTATCAATGGGGAGGGGCGTTCAAAAAATGCGTCTAGAGTAGGGGATTATACGAAGGATTTTTAAGTCGCGGTTAGTGGAAGGAAGGGGGTAAGAAGACCATCGAAAATGAGGACATAGAAAAAAATGACAAATGTATCTAGCACCCTAGGTCAAATATTGCCCATAAGGTGTTAAAATACAAAAGTCGGCAAAGATCAATTGAAATGACGGTATTGTTTATATAGGGCAGAAGGACCTGACAAAACCCCTTGACCCCCACCCAACGATGACCACCATTTACCCTTTTTTGGGATGACCACGTCGTAGCCAACCCCTGGGTTCTTTGTTCCCAGATGTTGTAGGCATTATCATTGCTGTGGTCATCGGTCAGTACGATTTGGTCAGTTAGTACGAGTGCATGTGCACCTATCCGATTCCATTCAATTAACGAAGTTTCAGCTCGCAATTTCAACTCAGGAGGTAAGAACTGGACCTGGTGTCTTACTATATTGATTTTTAGCAGTTTGGCTTGGTCCCTAAGTACAGGCATCTGAGTTTGTTTTTAATCGATCCCAAACAAAATCTTGATAGATGCTGGAAATTTAAAATAAACATTGATCTTGTGATGTGGTGAAAATTTCACTTCCGAATTTCGAGGATAATTTCGCCATTTTCTTCAACAAATTTTAGTGAAATATTCTTGAAAATGTTCAAAAATTCTTTAAATTTGAAAGAAATCAATATTTGTTGAACGTGATACATGTACAGTATGTGGTTACAATTTCGCTTCCTTTACATACATTTCAAACTTACACTGTACGCAGAATGATTTATAATGACATTATTTTGGCTTCCCGCGTGTACAGCATAGACGACTTTTTCGCCATCATTCTGAGCATGCTCGCAAATTGGAATTTACACGTAAATAAGAGCATTTTCAATAGAAGGCAAAAATTACACGGTCATTACTAATGTCAGTATTAATAACGCGCGCAATCTGAACAGTCATTACTAATGAAGGGTATTTACGATCAGGTCGCTAATTATCAAACCACGCCTTATAGTAATGATGCCAAAATCTGGATTATTATCATAGTAAAATCGCGCCATAATAGAGTGTAGTCATTATTAATGATCGCCTCCACAACTACGCCCTTAATTCCAAAAATAGTGATTTTTTTTGTGATAAAAAGGCGTCAAAAATGACGTTTTTCACATTTTCCCAAAATTGGACTACCCCCCTATACCCGCATTGTGTCCGATCAATCATGATCTTCCCCAATTGGAAATCCAAAACTTACAAAAATTGTATTCGGAAACCGTTGAAAATTTTACAAATCTGTAATTGAAAATGTTGAAGATTTGTACTTGGGAAAAATTTAATTTCACAAATTTGTCCTGGAGAAAATGTGGATAAAATTGTAAAGATAATTTTTCCAGAAAATTGTAGCTCAATAAAGGTGCTTTGAAAATGAGAAAATTCACGCTCCAAGTGGTTGTTGCACAAACAATAGGACAGCTTAAAACCGGAAATGTCCCCTTTTTGGGTGGCCATTGGAATGTGTGCACCCCAATTGGAAAAGATGGTAGAATACAGTTATTATAAATACTACAGCGTTTTCTGTTTTCATGCTCAGTTATCATTTCATTGCGTTTGGACGACGACTGTCTCAGCTGGACAAAGGCTAGTTGTATCATGAGTCTCAGGAAAGTCAAGACTGTGGAGGACCATGATAGAGAAAGAATTCGAATTCGCGATATCAATGCCACATTCAAAGAATTGGGGGTTGTACTTTCCTCGAGTAGATTCCGTACTGTCCGTAGCAGGAACATGCAGGGCGCTACAAAGCTTACAAAACTTCAAATACTCCAGGAAGCTGTAGATGTTTTAAAAAGATTGGAACGGAAAGTGGCCAAAGAGGATTCGTTGTCAAGCTCACTGCAGAGTTTGAGCCTGGACCGGAATCTTCAGATTCCCAACAAGTCCAAACTGTAAAAGAAAGTAAACTTCGATGGAAAACGGTTCTATTTTAAATTTGAGGCTGGACATGGGTTCATTTTTTCTAAGGAGGAATGGCGCCTGTCGTTACTGAGAATGTGTAAAATAAAAGCCGTACATCAAAAAAAAGTGCAACGTGTCAATTGTTTGTTAGATTAAAAATTCGCATTTCGTCCGCGTCAATTTTTGACATAGCTTTTGTCATTATGGTTTTTGTATATGTTTTAAAAAACTTGTTCCGTGAATTTGGTTTCCGTCCCGTTTAAAAAAACTTTCAAGTTTTGGGTTTTCGTTTAGTGTGTACTGGGCTTTATGAGTTTTGAGGGTTGTTTATACAGTACTGACCGATGACCACTGTAGTCTAGATCACTGCCATGTCACTTCCGAGACGTCTGGCTTGTGAGTTATTACCTCGGAGTACCTAAGAACCCAGGGGTTGGCTATGACGTGCTGTGTTCATCTCGAAGTAAGGTAAATGGACGTCATCGTTGGGTGGGGGTCAAGCCCTTTTGTGCTCTATGCCTCGCGAAATTGTTGAAAATTCACAAGTTTTGCCCTTAATGATGCGAATCATCCAAGTTCCAACCATTGTTTCCTTCCTTTTTCATCGTTCGCTGACCCATATAGAGCATCAAAGGAATTGACCAAACCTCTTGACCTGAATTTGAATACATGTACATAGTAGCAAACCCTTTGGAGCCCCGCCCAACGATGACGCCCATTACCCTACTTCGAGATGACCATGTCATTGCCAACCCCTGGGTTCTTTGTTTTTCCAGTTGGCATACCGTCATTGCAGTGGTCAGTACTATTTGGTCAGCTTCCAAATCTTAGTTTTATTTAGTACGAGGGCACCTTACGAGGTAAGAACTGATTTCTTATTATATTGATTTTTAGCAGTTTATCTTGGCTCGAGTATCCTTTCTCCTTAGTACATCCTGCATGAGTACTCCTTTCTCTTAGTACAAGCATCTGAATTTGTTTTTACTCAATCGCAAAAAAAAATCTTGATAGATGCCAGAAATTTAAGATAAACATTCACTATCTTATGTGGCGAAAATTTCGCAGATTTCGCCATTTTCTTTATTAAATTTTAAGTTGTTTTTTAGAAAAAATAAAAAAAAATTAAAATGCGTTCACAATTTCCCAGGTTTTTGAAAAAAAAAAAAAATTATTCAAAGTTGATAAAATTTGAAAAAAATATTCTTTGGCCGTGTTACATTTCAAACTTAACAAAAGATGATTTAAAATGACATTATTTTTGAAATCATTCTGCGCATGCGCAAATTGGAAATACGAGTCAGCGATACCTAGCTCAACATTTACACGTAAATAAGGGCATACATTTTCAATGAAAGGGTGGGGGGAGAGTAGAAACTCACACGGTCAATACTAATGGCAGTATTAATAACGAGCGTCATCAGTACAGCCATTACTAATGAAGATAGCCACAATCACGCCGCAAATTACAAACCACACCCTAGTAAAGATGCACTTTTCCAAATCTCCAGTTTTACGCTAGCGTACAACTGGACAATAAATGTCCAGTTTTCACCCGTGAACACACCACGGTTAGTAACCATTCAAAAATGACGTCCACAAAACTTTCCCCAAAATTGGACTCCCCCCTACCCGCATTGTGTCCAGTCAATCATGAATCATGATCTCTTCACCCCGCCTTCCCCAAATCGGAAGTCCAAAACTTACACAAATTGTATTCGGAAACCGTTGAGAATTTTACAAATCTGTAGTTGAAAATGTTGAAGATTTGTACTCGGGGAAAACTTATTTTCGCAAATATGTCCTGGAGAAAACGTGGACAAATTATTTTGTAAAGATGATTTTTCCAGAAAATTGTAGCTCAGTTTTAGGTGCTTTGAAAATGATAAAAAAACAACTCAGGACCAAAGTGGCGAATGGGTCATTTTGACCTAAATCTAGCGTTGCACATACATGTACTGTACAATAGGACACCTTAAAACAGGAAATGTCCCCCTTTGGCGTGGCCATTTAAGTGTGTGGCCCCAATTGGAAAAGGTGATTGAATACAGTTTTAATAATTACTACCGCGCTTTCTGTTTTCAGACCCTGTAATCATTTCGGTGCGTTAATTGGACTGTTTCAGCTGGACAAAGGCTAGTTGTATCATGTGTTTCAGCGAAGTGGATCGTAAAGAACAATTCGACGACGAACGCGCCCGGGTGATCCAAATCAATGCCTCATTCCGAGAATTGAAGGAAATGCTTTCCTCGACTGGATTATGTAGCAGGAACATGGAAAGGGCTACAAAACTTCATATAATAGAAGAAGCTGTAAATGTTATAACAAAAATGGAAAGGCAAGTGGCTGAAAAAGCCGCATTCGAGCAATTGAGAAAAAAACTTTCCTCGACTGGATTTTGCAGCAAGAACCTGGAAGGCGCTTCAAAACTACAAATATTGCAAGAAGCTGACCACGTCATATCAATAATAATGGAGCAAAAGAATTAAAGGCAACTGGACATTGACTCTTTCTGACGGAGAATTTGACTCTGTCATTGACTGAAATTTAATTCAGTCAATTAAATTGCGGAGCAAACTGTAAGAAAGTAAAGATGGACGGAAAACGTTTTATTTTATACACTTGTATTTGAGACTGTACATGGGTAAATTTTTCTAAGAGGGAATGGCGCCTGTTGTTGCAATGTGTAAAATAAAAGCCTCACATCAAAATAAGTTAAATGTGTCGTTGATAGTTAGATTAAAAATAGCATTTCGTCCGCTGCAATTTTGACATATAGTTTTGTCAATATGTTTTTTTGTAATGTTTTAAAAAACCTGATTAGTGAATTCGTTGAATTTGGTTTCCATCACGATTAAAAAAAAATTAAGTTGTGGGTTATAATAAACTACATGAAATAAAAGCGCAATTCGTTGCACATATACGTAAATTATACGTTTTTCTCTGACTTTTGCGTTGATGAAGCTTAATTAAACCCATCGTCAATCAATTTGAAGGTCGATTTGATTTCACAAATGATGAAATTTACCGAGAAATCCGAAACCCCCGTTTCGCAAACCTAAATTACCTGGATGATGCCACCCTTATATTCTACCAGAAAATTCAATTTTTTTTTTTTGAAAAATTTCAAATTGTTGGTTGCTTAGGTGGTCTATTCGGAAGATGGTCGCCATTTGGCCATGATGCCACATCCGGAAAGATGCTTTTTACCGTGGAAATGGGCCTGGATGCCCCTGGATTGGAAATCGATAAGATGAGAATGTTTAGAAATGCTTATCATTGGTATTTGGAGCCTCACTTCTAAAATTACAGCAATTTTTTTGGACATATCATGAATTTCTTTATTTTTTATGTATTTCTCATTATATTTTGGAAATGTTTACATGTATTATAATATTTCGGTCGTAAATAGAATCTAATAATACATCATTATAGGAAGAACATTTTGAGATAATGATGATTTCCTAATTGGTTATTTTTAATAATTACAGATCATTTTTTATCATAATTAGATATTAAAACTACAACCATGAAACTTTATAAATAATAAGGGATCCCAAGACCTGGAAAACTCAGCAAACAATGATTTTATTTTGAAAAAGTCTGGGAAATTCGGCATATTAAAGTTGTCAAAATCCACAATTAATCCCCATACAAATTTGCAAAAAAAATTACGTTTTGCGAGAGCAAATTTGCAAGATTTTCGAACTTATCCCATGGCAAATTTGCTAAATTTTCCACACTACTCGAGGACAGATTTGCAAAATTGTCCACTATATATCCTCGAGGACGGATTTCACAAATTCTTAACTATTACCGAGGACAGATTTGCATAATTTCAAATCTTTTCCCAGGACAAATTTTCCAAACTTTTAAGATTTGCGAAGACAAATTTGAAATTTTTTAAAAATATTTTCACGCTAATTTTGTAAAATTCTTTTAAATCATTATCGATAAATTTTGCGAAAATTTGAAAATTTCCCTGTGTCTATTTTACAAAATCTTGGATAGCATTGGAACATTGAGATTTTGACATTGTCTCGCTCAGAAAAATTCGTTTAAAAAGCTGGTAAAGTCAGGAAAGTTGCATATACAATTTCTGAGGGAATCATAATCATGGTTTGCATTTCAACCTTAGAGGTCTGTGAAACACAGTATTTTCCCTATATTTCCTTATTTTCCCTAGGAACAGAACCATTGAAATATACCTGCTACCCTTCTTCAGGAAAGATAAAAAAAATTTGAATTTCAAAGAGGAAACCAGGTCCGAGTAATGTTCGAACGTGTGGGACTGGGAGTGGATTGGTCAGTTGAAAAATTTGATTAACGGTGAGACAAGGGTACTCAAACAAATGCTTTTTGAAACATTTAAAATACAATCATAATAGATGACGTTGACGTGGGTTTCTCTGCCAAATTTCAGGAGAAAGGGTGACCGGAAATTCCTCCTGAAGACAACGAAATCGGCGCCACCATGAATATATTCGGAAGACCCCCGACACAAACACCTTTTATAAATTAATTTTATTATTAATATGAAGAAACAGGTGCGTTATTTGGGCAATTTCCCGATAAAAGTTGCAGCACCTTAATATTCATAAACGTTGGTAGAATTCCAAAACGTCACGTTTTGTCCGACTTCCGGTACATGTAATACGAACTACGGATAAGTGCGAAATAATGTTGACGTCTCTGAGTTCGTCTTAACGAGAGTCCACTATAGCGCACAATCCATCAGCTTGCGGGAATGCACACTCGGAGACATCCTGTACAAGGTGTGTGAGTGTGACCGGAGACGTTCCGCTTTCCTATGGAAAGCGAGTATGGCTCCGAAGTGCTGCGTGAAGCCCACAATTTTCCGAAATCGGGGAGCTTGTCATTTTCATACATGTACTTGAAAATGACACGAGATGCCGTTTTCGAGCGCGATAGCGTAAACACGAAATTCAAACGCGAGCAAATTAAGCAACGGAAACTTTAACTATACTATAGTTTTAACAGTTTATTTTAACGCGGGGTAAATTTAAATTAAAAGTACAACATACGCGCGACTGAACAAGATTCTAAAGTTACAAAAAGGTGCAAAATTCAAAGATACGAAGTATATTTTAAAATTCGCGACGCGCAAGGAGGATCCACCCTATACACGAAAATTTAAGACAAAGTGTCGACTCTTGGCCTACGTCCTGGTTTTACACCTTTTGAACGGATAATTTTGAAATTTTAGTTTGCCCAGAATGTGATAGGTTATAATAATACAATTGTAAGGTAAAACGGCCTACTGTTTCAAGTTTCTGAAAACATGTTTTTCTATTTTTCCATTACAGGTAAGTTCCGGTTTCTGGTTTTCCCTATTCCATGAACTTGAAAACAGAAAGATTAAATGCATGCAATCCTCTTGTCCACCACCCTACCGGTAAGGGAATAATTAACTTAATTTTCTAGGTCACTCTACTCGAGGTTACCGCCTTTTTCTTGTAAAAACGACTCTTAACTAATTAAAGGATTAGTTACAAAGTCACAAACCATGACTTTCAACGATAAGAAAAACTAAAATTTCATCGAAAGTTGGGATGAAATCCTATACCCCACGTACATCTACATGCATATGAATGTGCTGCAACTTTTAACGGGAAAATCTCCGTTATAAGGAACCTTTTTTACACATTGACTATATACAGTTAGTTTTAACGAAACGTTACCCGAACTCAAAAATTTATTCGTTTGAAGCGAAAATTTTTAATATCCGAATTCGGTCCATGTCCTTTGGCCGGGAATTGGATACGAGTTCGTATCTAAAATCCCACAACTTGGAAGCTTTTTTTTTAAACGTGACGGAAACCAAATTGAACAAATTTATGAAACCATGCATGACAAAAATGCAGCGGACGAAATACAATTTTTAATCCAACAAACAATCAGCACATCTTCAACATTCACAACTAGTTCTGCCAAAATTATACAACAGGCGCCATTCCTCCTTGGAAGAAAATTTACAAAAATACAGTCTCAAATATAAAATAATACGCTTTCAGTCGATGTTTATCCGTTCCTTCGTTGACCGCACGATTTTCACAACGTCTTCCAACATTTGAACTCTTGAAGTCCGAGTCGAGAAAAGTAATTCCTTCAATTTATTGAATGCATCTTCCATATCCTCGTCCGAAGACTAGACTTCAGAGTCGCTGCTTTCCATAGGATCCTGGACATTCTCTTCTTCGCTGAAACCCATGATGATACAAGTTTACAACTAGCCTTTGTCCAGCAGAGACGGTCCAAGAACAGTAGTCGTCCGAACCCACCGAAATGATTACTGAGTCAAAAAAAAAAATTTTGACTGGGAATCGCTTTGAAAGGATTCTACCGTATTTGTCTCGGACGTCCTCGTCCGAAGACTGGACTTCATCCACGCTGCTAGTATTATCACCGCTGTTATCAGGACCGCTATTATGATGGCCGCTGCTATCACTCTCGCATCTGTCATCCTCACATCTGCCATAGTCGCTCCTGTCATCGTCGCCAAAAAACTAGCCTTTGTCCAGCAGAGACAGTCCACGAACAGTCGTCGTCCAAACGCACCAAAATGACTAATGAGTCCGAAAACGGACATGGTGGTAGTATTTATACTAACCACACATTCCAATGGCGCAGACGCAAAAGGGGTCATTTCTTGTTTTAAGTCCTATTGAAATGTGCAACGCTGGATTTAGCCCCATCTTCGGGTCAACGACTTAAGCTTCGAAGGTCAAAATCGCCACTTGGAGCGTTAATGTTTCATCATTTTTAAAAGCCTCTAAAAACTAAGCTGCAATTTTCTGAAAAAATTGTCATGATGCGAACAATGGCCGGCCAATACTCGCCATTGTAAGATTCTGGGGCAAGTCGTCGCCCAAGACTTGGCCCAAGAGCACCAAAATGACTACGGAGGGGGCCATTAAAAAAGGACATCCTCATTTTGATTTATGTTAGACAATTTAAAAAAATGATCAACGGACAAATTTAAAAAAAAAGAACATTAAATATTTCCCACGATCAATTTTTCGAATAACATTTGGAAAAAAATTTCAACGGAGCAATTTATAAATGGCGCGGGCGGTATTTAAATATTACATTTATTGCTAGGAAATAAGCTATAAAATTACATGTACACATTCGATCTCTTTTTTTACCAACTCAACTCCTCATACAGGGGGATACTTGTTATAGGTTTGTTTTTTGTTTAATTTTGAATTGCCAAATTTCCTCAAATGGCTCGGATAGTGGTTGTTTTTAATGATATTTTTAGAAACTCAAACAAAATATTATGGTTCGTTTTTGGTCTTAAAGACCAAAGAACCGCGAGTCGACTGTAAATGCTATAGATACGTGAATATAGGGGTATTCAGTTAAAACTGTATCGCAAAGTTGTAGACCATTAGCAAAAACATTTGAAAAATTTGTCAAATCGACTAATGCCCATCACTGTTAGCGGTGTCATTTTGGTGTTCTTGGAATTTTTTTTTTAAATTTGGCAAGCTTGACGAATTTAAAAATACTCACGTAAAATGAATGTACAATAAATGTATTCATTGATTTAAAAAATAATAACCTTTAGCGATTTTTTTAAATCAATTCAATGAGAGACTATAATTTTTTCACACTTGACTTCCCTTCATTAGTCGTATATATACACAACGATTTAACTGTATTTAAAACAAACTATCAGTCATTTTCGTCCATTTAGCTAATATTCGAAAATATTTCAATTTTTCTAGTTTTTCGACAATTAAAAATAAATCTTAATTCCTATTTGCAATATCGACTTTCAAGTACTTGAAGCAAAAGAGACTCGGAATTTAAAGTGATTATTCGATAAAATTGACTTGTCTTCATCTTGTAACGTGACAAAATGATACTCAAGTCGTGATTTCTCCTCAACTCAACTCGGAAGACTACGAATTCGTCATTTTCAGTTTAAAATTTACCATTTTATTTTTGAGTTTTAAACTGAATTGTCCAAATATTCGCAAAATTATCGAACATTACAAAAATTGTTAAAAAATCTGCCAAAATTGTCAAAAGTTCGCAAAATTGTGGAAAATCAGCAATTTTGTCGAGAAATGTGCCGAATTGGCAAAAATTCCGAGCAATTAAGGCTATATTGTTTAAAATTTTAAACAATTGATAATTTTCAAATTTTTTTCGAGCTTTTGAAAGTCGATAATTCAAAAAATAGCCTCGCTCGAAGGCTATTTAGTAATTCCTTTTATTCGACTCATGATTGAACATTTTATTCGGTTAAATAAAATTTAATTTTAAGCTTCATTCGGATAAAGCGTCTAACGGTATAATATGATTAACGATTAAATTAGTAATTTTAATTTAATAATGACTACTTTAGTCATACTTGAAAATATATTCGACTAATCGACAAATACCCAAGATGCAATGCATCGTACTATAATTTCAGTCAGTAGTCATTTACTGCACTCTTTTAGTCTTGGACGATGACTTATTCAGCACGAAAAGCCCAGTTTCCTCAAGCATTCAAAGCGATGAAATACAGGAAATTGTGCTGAAATTTCTCCAAAAATCGATCAATAAATATATTGACCATTGTACCCAAGTATACAGTAAAACCTGGAAAAGTGACCACCTGTTTACGTTGACCACATTTTAGTGTATTGTTTTTTCTAGTGTACATTTCCGTCTTAAAAATTCTCTGTATAGTGACCATGACCGCCTGTATATTGCGTACACTGACCAGCGAGTGACGTCTTTTATTCCATTTTCACATTGCCAATGAACCTTAAAAAGTGACCAGATAACGGATGAGTCACGTTACATCTTGCTTTAACCCTCGGACATGATAATTCTGTACTTTTTTGGTTTTGTAGTTTTTTTACTATACGTGTATTACAATCTGCATGTACAAGTGCAGCGTACGTGTTCATTATTTTATTTTAATGCAGGCATTCTTTGTATAGTGACCACCTGCGTACAGTGACCAACATAGCACTTTTTTTTGGTGGCCACCGTACTTGAAAAGGCAAATGGGTGATTTTCACCTTTTAAAACTAGCTCGATGGCCTTAAGCTGCAGCTAATTATTATTAGAACAGGAAATATCCTCTTTTGGGTGACCATTGGAAACGTGTGATGACCCCAATTATGGCTAAAGGGTGGTTCAATACAGTTCGTATAAATAGCCTACTACCGTGCTTCCTGTTTTCAGTCAGTAGTCATTTTGTTGTGCTTGGACCACGACCACGACGGTTCTTTTAGACGATCTCAGCTGGTCAACGTCTAGTTTTATCATGGGTTTCAACAAGTCGATCATCGTTTGGAAAGCAGCGACGTTGAAGTCAAGTTTTCGGATGCGGATATCCCGGATTTGGATGAAGAAATCGAGTTTTTCGATGCGGATATCCCGGATTTGGATGAAGAAATCGAGTTTTTCGATGCGGATATCCCGGATTTGGATGAAGAAGTCGAGTTTTTGGATGCGGATATCCCGGATGTGGATGTAGAAGTCGATTTTTCGGTTGCGGATGTCCCGAATTTGAATGTAGAAATCAAGTTTTCGAATGCAAACATCTCGAATTGGGATGTAGAAATCAAGTTTTCGAATGCAAACAACTCGAATTTGGATGTAGAAATCAAGTTTTCGAATGCGGATATGGAAAAAGAAGTCAAGCATTCGTTCAAATTAACATCGAGTAGTTGAACAAAATGGATTACTTGAGGGTCATCCAGACTTTTAGGTTGAACACGGAATGTGCTTCAGAAATTCAAATATTGGAAGAAGGGGATACGGAAGACGTCGAAAGCAGTAACGATGAAGTTGGCAAGTTAGAAAACTTAAATGTTAAACAACTCACATTGTTCGTCATCGAGCATAGGGGATTCTATGTCCGATTCAGGATCGGAATTTTCGGATTCCTAACTCGGTGCCCCCGAAATAAAATGCAAACTTGCGGCCCTTAGACTAGCAGCGACAGAAAGTAGATGGACAATGCTAGCAACTTTACTCGGCAACATTACAACGTTTTATTTTATGTTCGAGCAATTTTTTCTAACGGGAAAATGTCGCCTGTTTGAAACTTCTGGTGAAATTGTTAAAAACGTTTACAAGTGTGTATCAACGTGTCGCCAAATTGTTTACGATGAGTGAATATGTAAAATAAAAGCGTAATCAAACTAAGTGCAATTTGCCATTCTTCGTTTGATTGAAATTTCAATTAAGTCGAAATTATCGATGTGTTAATTTAAATGAAATTTGCAGTTGTAAAGCCAAACATACACGAGAAAAGTTCTATCAGAAAATTCGGCAATTTCAGGTTTGCCCGAAAAGTCAAGCGCATATTTCCAAGCATTTTACTAACCGTGGCTTTTAAAAAAGAAAAAAATTTCAAACTGAAAGTAATTAGACTTCATTTATATTTTTATGATTGACAAATTAAAACATTTCATTCCTCGTAATTCACGTGATTCTAAAAAACCGAACTTCTTGACCATATATAACTGCATACGTGTCGGATACACATTTTGATTCTTTGCATAAGTTTATTTAAATAAAAAAAAATCAGCTTGTAAAGAAGCTAATGAATGAAAAATAAGCTTTATACCTATGAGTAATTTATGTACATATATACAGGGTTGCCACTGACCTGCAAAGTCAGGCAACTTTGTCAAAAGTCAGGCAAAGTCAGGCAAAAATTATTAT
>JAQGBX010003653.1:0-16841 GCA_034698745.1 Megaphyllum sjaelandicum | reverse complement strand
TTTGAACAGTTCCTGGTCAGATTCCTTGGAAATTTTGATAAACTGCCACGGTATTTTGATATCCTAGGAGTGAAAACTGACCGTGCTATGCTTGTTGCAATGCACGCTCCACGTTTCATCCTACTTAAGCAGACGACATATTGGCTAACAGCAGCGCCCTCTGGATTTACTGGCGCTTGCGAATACAGGGTAATTTTTAAAATCCGTATCCAACGAAAAAAAAAACTTATATCTTCAATATGGTAATAATTATAATAATAATACGGTGGCAATTCTTTCAGTTATCCCTTAAAGTCGTTCACGGGATATTGCAGAAACTGCTGCAGATAGGAGCCTAGTGTAAATTAAAAAGTTGTAGAGTGGTGAATAATTAGTGTGATAACGTTAGTTTCATATTTTTCAAATCAAACCAAAGCGAGATGGAATTTGTTTTCTCCGCGAGTGTAAACTGCAAAAAAGCTACTTTACATGTGCTACCATTGTGGAGCATAACCATGCGGGTGATTGTATATTTCTTGTTGTTTACATAAGTCTCCAAACAACGAGATTGGCAGAAAATGATAATTTCGAATGTGCACTGACAACACGCATAGAACCAGCATGATAGAACCCAAAAAATAATGCAAAAAAGGCTTTGTCGAACGAGAAAATTGTAAAAACTGATAGAATAAGATCACACCAGTATCATGTGTGTAACAAGATAGCAACGTAGCATTCAAGGTCACAGGGAATATGGTTTCCGTGGCCGGATACTGATATATAAAGTAGAGCTGTACTTTCGGAGCGTTGTGGATGGATGGATTGATGCATGCTGCTTCCGGGGTCTCGGTTATATGGAGCCTGGTAGCGGTGATTACTTTGTTTCGTTTTGTACGTGATGACGCAACACGCGTACGAACCGCATTCCTTCCTACCTTTCAGGCTTTCACTGTTTTCGTATAGTTTAATTGGTTTTTTTTTAATGAAAATGGGGATGTTACTTAACGTGGAAAAGTGGATAAACAATTTTACTTTGTGCAAAGAAATTGCTTTCATCTAAGTATTACTGTGTTATTGATTTCGTCGAATTTATTTTGCCTCGCATTTGGCGTTGCATACAAGTGCTGCTGCACGGAGCCTGCGAATCTCCAACCAAATTAGCTAATTACTCGTTTCGCACGTTGCTTCGAAGCGTGATTGAGCAAAATCCCCGTGATTTCAAATTGATTGATTGCGGCGCTCCGAGCCAATTCTCCGCATCTCACTTTTTGCTTTCATTTTTGTTTTTTCGTCTGTCCCTACCCCACCCCCCTCCTCCTTCCCTTCCCTCTAAGTTTATCACTGGTTGCCGGAGAGGCGGTTAATCGAACTTGTGTCTAAATTCCATCCTTATTACGGTTGCCTTAGGAACAAATGCTACGAGCCTTCGCCCGATTTAGCCGGATATTTCGGTGGAAGTAATTATTCAGTCGCTGCAGGATTTTATTCAATCTCTGCGACACACTTCCGCTGGGAACGATAAACACGCCCCCGTGCGCAGATTGCGACTTTGATTTTTCAAATTTGACGGTTTTTGGGGTGGAAAAATACTGTTCGATTGACCAGAAAAGTGGCATTGTACTATTTCTGGCAACTTTGCTACAAGAGCTTATAGAATCGCTTGAAACAGGCCCCTGAAAGTTCTCAATGGAAATTAGTGTCCAAAGTTTGTCCAGATATTCAGAAGGTTCTCGTATTTTCCGCACCTGAAACATGTAAGGTTCTGAAACTTCATGGGATCATCCAACATTTGCATCGATTTTTTTTTGTAAAAAAGATCATCCTTGGTCCTTTGAAGTTCATCCAACTTTTAGAGAAAAAATTGCGTGAAAATATTCCGGAACATCTAACATTTTTTTTAATATTTTCGAAGTTTTTTAATAAACTTTCCTTGATTCTCCAAGGGTTGCCTGGATTAGCGAAAGAAGTCTATCCGTGAAGTTTTTTTTTTATTGGCGAATGATTTTCCTGGATCGTTCCTCAGATGTTTGCCCCCATTCATATTGCAAATTGCATTTCCTGAATCCATATTCTTTAATGTTTCCACTGATAGACAAAGAGTTTTTCTGGATACAGATTCTATCAATATTCAGCAAAAGTTTTTCAATTTTCGTTTTGAATCGCCTACGGCTAATTCTATTCCATTAAGGTATATCTGGAATTATAAAGAATTCAGAAACAGTGATCAAGACTTCATGGAATTGGCCTAAGATGGTATATTTACTAAGAATTTCCCGATTTCCAGTTTCACAATATATTTTAAGCTACATCAATTCTTCCCCACCATTTAACAAGATTCACCCCCTCAATATTCTGCAGAATATCGTGCTAACACTGTCTTCTTCAATGCTCAAGGTTCGCCAAGACAAAATCATGTATATTCGTAACGTTCATTTAGTGGTTTTCCATGGTTAATGTTCCATAATTTCCAAACCCTCGAAATTGTCTCTAAACGGACGTTAATTCTATAATCAAATTCCCATTCGTGTGTACATTTTTAACAGAGTATGACATAACACAAGAATCAAGCACTTGATAAATTGAATAGTTTATGAATCATTTTAAATAACATATCCTCCATCTCTTCCTATATGCGGAAGTAATGGCTGTAATCATTAACGGATAGAATACTAATGGGAATTTATGAATTAAATATTAGAAAACCTTGGTTGAATCCCTTGGGGAATTTCCCCCTGGAAGATTTATTGAAGACATAAGCCTCGTACGAGAACTCATCTAAAACTTAAGCTTCAACTTTCGTTCCGCAATATTTTATCTGAAAGATTCAACGGTCTTGCCAGGTATCAAAACCAAGAAAAAAAAAATGAAAATCAGCTAATTGGAGATTTCGGGTGGTTTAAGAGCTAAAGCGCCGTTGATAGAATTTTAAGTTATAGTTGACAATTGCCCATTGATTGGAATGAGTACGATAGTTGTCGTAGCAGGATAATTTGTATTCCACGAGATATGTTCAACTCCTACAGATACTTTTCAAAGTATTAAAGAGCGAAAATCGATTTAAAGGCGAATAACTGCTAGCATATCAAAATAGCCTGTAGGTTGAAATAAATTCAGCAAAAATGGAAAAAAAGAAAAGATAGGAATTCTTTAAAATTTATTGAAATAAATTAAACAGTTAACCAAATTGAATGAGAAAATTCGTCAAAAATGACCGATGAGGAATGCAAATACAGTAGTCGTCAAAAATGACTGAAGAAGCGCAAGAGGATAATTCACATAACAATTTATAAGTGATGAAAAATGAAAAACATCCTCGTATGACTGAAAAGGAAGAAACGTGTTTAGTAAACAATGACTGAGAAAGACTACTAAAGAGTGACTGAAGATTTCCGACGGTCCAACAATAGTAAAAATTATTTCAACATTAATTATTACGAAAAGGTCTGAAGAAGTTGAATAGAGCCATCGAATAAAAATTTCTTAAAAACATAGGAAATTGAGGAAAAACTGCTGGTTTGATAATGATGGAAGGTGAAATAAAAAATCTAAAGTTAGTTGGATGGGAAGGAAAGACCAATTAACGGTGATTACTAAGAAAATGTGATTTGTCAAAAAGTGACTGAAGTGGAAAGACGTTAACGAAGAGAAAGTCACCAAAACATGACTGAAGGAATTAGGAATAAAAAATATTCATCCAGAATTACAGTGACTAGTATACGAAGGAAACGAATTCATAGGCAATATTGTTTAGAGGCGATTCTTTAGAATAATTTTCCAAAAACAAAAATTGATGGAAGTGGCTGATAGTAATTAGAACTTCAGGGTATGTAAATAAGTCAATAGAGGTTAAAAGCAATATAAAAAAAACCTGAATAACTTTTATTTTAATAAGAGATAAGAGAAATCGCAGATTGAATAGTTTTTTTTTTTGGCAATGTAATGATGAACAAACCGTACTTCAGCGATCGAAGAAACAGTATGTAATGTATATCCAATAATCAGATGGAAAGAAAACATCAAATATTTAATGAAAGATTACATAATGCATCGGTGGGATAAACTAAAAATTGCTGAAAGTTTATCGGAGTAGCGGAAGAACGTACTGACAATTAAAGATACATTATTTTTCGCGAAATCTGAGAAATCATGGTGGGGATATTTTTATGCAGTTTTTGATTCTTTTCATGCAGAAAATCGACGCATACTACTAGTACATCATTTGTTTTTGTTACTTGAAAAATAAGTACATTGTAAAACGATTTTTCTGAAATTCTACATTTTCGCGAGTACTTAAATTAATTAAGCGACGCGAAACATGATTTTTAATCACAAAACAAGCATTTACACTAGCTTTTCAGTATCGAGTTGTTTGTCTTTGTCTGTCGGTCGCTGATCAAAAGACCATCAAAACGTTGAGAAATTGAGAGGAAAGAAGGCCCTTGAAGGTGACTGGAGAGGAGTGGAAAATCAATTAAGTTGTTTAAGAAAATCCACGAAGACGTTGTCACCCTCTGATGAAAATGCGCGTCTTTTGGAAGGCGCATGCAGCGCTGATTGCGCTTTTCCGGCTTTCTTCAAAGGCTTTGGAATGCTCGCGTTGGTGACGTCTTGGCAGAGGTTCAAGCCCCGGTTGAGTAAACAGTTATTTCGTTTTTCAATCGACTTCCTTTCCCGGCGATTTAATTTGAGCAATTAAGGCTTTTTTTTGCCGCTTTTGAACTGCGTAATTTTCCGTTTTAATATTCCGTCGAGGTTCTGCTTTCGCGGCGTTTATTTTTCGGATGCCAGCTTGCTGACGCTTCCACGGTAATTGAATAATTTCCGCAGCGAGCGCGGCATACGGAACAATTATCGATCGTCTGGGTAAAAGGCAAATAGAAAGGAACTTTACCCCTTTTTAATTTCTTAGCTCGTTCTCCGCATCGATCCGATGTGGAAACACCTTGCGCTCCCAAAAAACATCCCCGCCTCTATCTCATCATGCCCGTTCAATAACGGGCCAAATCCGACCAACTGTTGCGTATATACACCCACGCAACTTTGGGAATTCGTTGCAGCAGCGCTCGGGGTTCCGATCTAGAACATTTCAATTTTCTCGAACTGGACCGTGTTCAACCCCTACGAGTTGAAAGTAATGGAAAATCCTTTGTTTCTTCTTTTCAGCACCTTCCACCAAAAACGACACTGTTCTATTGTGCACCGCCTGTCATCGTCATCTCATGATGAAGACCAATTCTTAGTGGTTCCGTAAGAGTACGTGTCTTTGTTCTAGTTCTTTGTTTTAGCTCTTACGATGTAGTATTTCACTCACCGTTGAAGGTAAAGCCACCAAAGTGGAAAGATTTAATATATTTTTATGCCTGGGATCAGGGCTTGGTGTGTATCATAGCAGCGAGTAAACTTCCATGAGCAAATGCCTTTTTACGTCAAATGCAATAACGTGTTTTTACCAACGTTCTAATGCGTTCTGCAATTAGAGAATCTGATTTAAAAATAAGTTTTGTTTCCTTGACTTCCGTTTAGCGCAGCTAGAGGTCGTTAACGAGTCTGACAAATAAACTTTTTATGAAATTGCTGTTGGGAATGCTGAAATTTTGATATAAAACCCATAAACAGCTCTAATAAATGTCGCCTAGTGTCTGGAATAATAAAATTCAGCATGTACCATTATGATGGGAAGTTCGTTCTGCTCTGGAATGATGCGATGTTGCCTTGCATAGTATTGCAGAACCAGCAAAATTTACTGTGGTTTAGAATGATTAATTTATTGCTGGCCTAGAATGAGAAAATTCTGCCTAGTCTTGAATGACGAGCTTATTTCTGTACCGTAGTATGCTGAGTTTGCCCAATCACAAATGATACAATTTATCCTTGTAAAAAGATAAAATTCTGTTCGGTTTACAATGATGAAGTTCTGAGTATTCTTAGAAAAAATAGAATAGAATGATCAAGTACTGCCTGATCTTTCATTTACAATGGAACAAATTCGTTCGTGTTTAGAATGCTAAGGTTCTGTGTTTAGAAAATGATTACATGTATATTGCCTAATGTGGTACATGTATGTTCTAAAATCGTTTCGCAAAACTACTACAATCCATGTACTGTTAGTCTGTTTCAAAAATTGCATAGGCCTATCACTAAGGGACAGGGGTAAAATGCTAAATTCGTGTTTTTTGTAAAAGATTTCTGTAAATTTAGTAATCCATTAAAAACAAGTGGAATTCATAGTATTCACAGTATATGGCCTTGTTTGGTGATCCTGGAAGTACAGGCGTTTTTCATTTGCCAAATTAATTAAGGACTACTAATGAAAATGAATGCATTAAACTAGTTTTTGCCGAAAGAGTTTTGCTATTCTAAAAATGCAGTGCAGTACTGTCTTTCACTTTTAGTTAATACCTTAATTACGGCAAGAAAACTTTAAAACATCCAAAAAATGACTGATCCGAACAAAACAAATTGCGCTGTATATGCAAAAATGTACACGCAAACATGAAAATAAAAAAGTTTTTAAAATTACTTTGTTACTTTTAGCGAGAATTTCCGCGGGTGTGAACGATATCTGGATCGATTTTCAAGAAAAGCATGCCACTTGTCAGTTTTTCTGCTTTTTGCATCAGAGAATGATTGATTAATCTGTGTCTGGGAAAGTGTGGGGCAGATCCCTAGCCTTTTTAGAAGTTTCGGGAAAATGGGGTATGAAAAATGCTTAGCGTCCTCATAATAAGATTTGCGTTTCCAATCAGATTTCTTAAAAAAACTATAATCGACTTCACGCGAGACAAATCATAATCGATTTATTCGCTTAAAGGGGCTTGAAAACAAATTCCACTTTTTGGTAGGAGCCATACAGTGTATACATGTATATGCATGGGTTTAGCATATCTTCTGTTGTGTAAATCGTCAGGAGGTAAGCTTTAATAACCGCTTGTAAAACTGTAATAAATAGTTGTTTTCACTAAAAAAGCATTTGCTGTTGTACAGGAAATTGCAAAATATCTTTAGGGAGAAAACTCCATACTTGTAATGGGAAAGGTTTCAAAACGATAAAACGCAAAAATAACATATAAATCTGAATCAATGTTTGTTTTCTGGTTTGTATACATGTAGTTTCGATTTCTATCTTGAGATTTCACTGCTTGTGATGTGCACAGAGTTACCACGACATGAAACGTCATCTGTTGACAGAAATAAAAATTACATAAATATACGTTTTTATAATGCTATTAGGATTTTTGTTAATATTCCATTAAAAATTTCAGCGATTAACTCATATGTGGCTTCATGTTGTTTATTGTTATACGTTGTATGGAAAGAATGTTACGAATTGATACAGGGAGTCATTTACATGTATGGTTAATTAAATCAATTCCGCACAAATTAAGCCTTTGGAAACCAAATAGCTCAAAAATATTAATACAATCTGATAATTTCTCGTTTTAATATTTACAGTTTACCCGAATAATATAAATATGGCAGTTGGGAAGTCCGATTGACGTGTAGATAAGTGTTATTTGTAAAGTAAAGTTTCTATTTGAGTACCCCTGTCCTGCCCCTATATTATTAAATGCATTCACATCCTTTGCAGAAATCGCACACACGAGCTTCAATATGGCTCTATTTAACGTCCTGCCACGGTCATTTTGTGCAACATTTTCTCATTAAATTCTAAATGATGAAATCCAATGCAATTGTTGTGCCTTCGGGTTTCAAATTATCCCTATAGGCACAATAGGATGGTTCAAACCAAGGGCTACATTTTTTCCGGAAATGTATGAATTTGCCTTGCCCGACACCCAAGTTGACCGCAGTATCTCATATGTCGCTCGATATCGCGTGGAAATTACTGAATTGAGATAGAATTTTGTTGGTTTATGCTAAGCGTCCACAGTAGGCTACATGTATACGAAAAGACCAGTAGGGTAGCTCCATGTCGCCACTTTTGATGTTGATCCGGCGAGAACGAGTGAAGCGTGCCACGCGCTAATGTATGATTGAGTGAACGAGGGGGGAAAAAGAACTAGTTCACTCAAGTGAGCGAGTGAACGACAGTTGGCTCTAGTTCACTTAAATCCGGTTCGAACTAGCGACCGATGATCTAGTTCACTTTGGTGAGTGATGTAAGAGTGAGTAACTCACTCATATAGGTGTGGCTAGGTAAACGTGGGCGTAGTTACCATACTGGTTTTTTCATGTCGTCTGATTCTGCCTAGATTTGAGAAAACACTACAAAATTCGAGACAGTCGACAAATGTATACGAAAGACCAGTATGATGACTCCGCCCACGTTTACGTGGCGATGAATTCGCAGCGCCACGGGGTGTCAGTGATTTTTACATCCTGTCGATAACAGTGTATTCAGTATACTGTATCTTTCTTATATCGTATCGTTTCGTGTGCCATTCTTTGACTATCATTATCGAATCTGTAGACTGAATGCCATATTCTAAGCCAATGGGCACTATTGTGCTACCCTGTGGGTATCTGATTGATACGAAATATACGGAATACTATCGTATCACGTTTTTTTCCACCAAACAGTCTTATGTCGCGTTTCACTAGTTCACGTGAGTTCACGCCATTTGAACATGAAAGGTCCGACCATACTGATCTTTCATATGTGTGACAGTTGACCTTGTTCAGGTATTCCGTATTTATCCGTTCCTCCGGGTCTTCGAAAACCCGTGAAACTACCAGATCGCGTTTTGTTCATGCCTGACTCTGCCACCTTGTTGGATTTTTGTGAGTTTAGCCTAGGTGAAACGAACTCGAGGTTTCACGAAGAATAGCTCAACATTAAACGAGGAAACGCAGGAATACAGAAGCGGATTAACCCCAAATGATAAGGTAAACAGATTTGTCGAGTATCGCGCATATTTGCGTCCACCTCATGTTGTTTTACATATCGAAAGTTGGGCAATTCCTGAGACTAGCTTGTCATAGTAATTGCAGATGTTTTATAAAATACTGTAAGGTGATCTTTTTTTTGCCCTTTAGCTGGGTAGCACTATACCTTGGGTAGTTTAAATAATGCTTAAATAAATAACGAAACATCTGCTTAATCTTGAACGAGGAAAGGCACGAATACGGGTGAACGTCAATTGCTAAATGATTTCACTCTATAGTCTGAGTTAATTCTAAGGAAATCTAGAAAATAACGGGTACGGCAAATACATGTATAGAATTTGGCGACCCAACTGTTGAAATGCCAAGATTGTCGGCCATTTTTTGTAACCTGAAAGAATTGGAAGAAATCTTAGTTATCTACAGTGGGCCCACATGTATCATGTATGGTATATAGGCTTTATACAAATGTTGAAATTACATCTTCAGCTGCTAGACCATGGAAAAATTGGCTTAGTGAAGTAAACTATTGTATAAAATTAATAAATTTATTGTCTATTGACAAGTTACCCGGCTTTTAGAATTCACAGGGTGGCCACAAGTCAGGGAAGTCAGGGGGGGGAGGAAAGTGGTCAGGAAAGTCAGGGAAATTTTCCCAAATGAAAGCAAAATGCTCTCCCTGCACTCAGTCTACTAGCAGCTCAATCTCCAATCCTCTTCAGCTGGACTCGTAACAAAATTAGTGTTTTGCCAAGCTTCTCATTGCAATTGTTATTTTATTTTTCAATATGACAAAAAAATTGATATGCATTAACGAGTAAATTTTGGTCAGGGAAATTGAGAACGAATTCACCATGGGTGAGGAATTTGGGATTCTCCAAAGATCATACGAAAATGTTTTTTTCACTTTTAGAACTTTAATGTTCATTGCAGTAACTATACTGATGTTTTTGACACATGTACCGCATTTCAAAATAATGGACATTGAGGGAAAATAAAGCCATCGACCTTCGTCGTCCAAGGACGGTAGAGCTCACCACATGCATGTAGCACAGTCAGGGGTTGTTGTTCTATACGTTGACAAATGAGCTTCCTCTCATTATGCACGGTTATCTCACTCCAGTCGTTTTTCCTAGGCCATGTTGGCTTTAAGGCCATAATGTGATTACGCGTGTTTATGCACGTTGCCCCAGATGGAGTTTCAGTTGAGTTTCACAACGTTATCGCTGCCATGGGTTACCCGAAGCGACGGTGGTCAAGTGTCAAGTAAATCGTGGCGTTAATTGCTGCCCCGGGCGGTTTTGACCAGGCGAGTGGTCGTCGCGTGCTGCTGACGACGACTGTTTTTCATCAAAATGCATTAACCATGCTCGGTTAAATTTAATTGGCAAATAATTGACGCGTTATTTCTAATAGCAGTGACTAGTCTTTCGAGTTGGGAATACAATTAACCTATGATTGCGAGCCTCAAAAAATGCTTATTGCAGGCGCTTACCACTCGGCGTACACTAGCGCCACCAAGCGGGATAAGAATACGGCATGCTTTTTAAATGAAGGCGTACGCGAAGAAAGCTTAGCCGAGTCAGGCTGAGCTTACAAGAAGCGCTTTTTTTTTTGACCAAAAATCACTATTGGTCAAAAGTGTAGCCATGTCGCTTATGTTCTGTAAAAACCTGTCATGCGCTCATCATGAGATGCTAATGCGCATGTGAAAGGTTTTATGCGGAATGTTTCACCTCGCACAACGCATGCAGTGGCGCCACCAAGCACCCTGAACATCACGCTGATATCTGAGCTCATTGTGGGCCCCTAAACTGGAGATAAGAAGCTGAAAACAAGTACGAAAGAAGCTCGTCGAAAGTAAGCATTCTTTGTAGATAGCACCCTATGGGGTTAACGTTTCTTTTATCCGCAAGGGGCGCAACCGTCACTCAGGCTTCTAACTACCAACCTTGGTAAGTTTTATTAATTTGTTTCCCCACAGACTTTTTTTATTCTCTCCACTCTCCTCCTCATCATTAATCTAATTTACTCATTTTATTAAAAAAAAGTTCCAATCATTACATCGTTTCTAACCGTTAGCAATTTATTAAATACGATTTCGTATCTGGTTTCTCTGGTCTGTTCAATGTTACCAATGTTTCTTTCAGCACATTTTACTTCGACGTTTACCACACACAAAAAAAGACTATTTCTATCCGACTTTTTCCATTTCCTCAAACGGTACGTTTAATTTTGCTCTGCAGTGTACCGATTAGCCAAGCGCTCCCACATTTCAAATGAATGTCATGAAAAATTCCCAAACAATTCATTAAATGTTGCATGCATGTCCACACAATATTTTGTCTAAAGTTCTCTTTCCGCTGTCTTCTGCAACACTGTAATTTCTTTCTCAGATTGAAGCCTACTTACATGTATGTCTCACAGGCTTCCTGCATTGCTCTACTATTTTCTTAAACTGTCCAAAAGCATTTAGCTCATTTCTTCTTATTAAATAAGTTTCAGAATTTGTTGAAAAAGTTAACGTCAATACAGCTAGGCTACTGTATACAATAATGTTGTGATTTTTTCTTTTTGATGTGTACCAAAACAGAGGCCCGCGATGCATGCTGCCGAAATTAATTTCGGATTTAATTAGTTTATAGGATAGGTTCTATATATTTAAAACCCTTTTCGGCGCGATTTTTCCAGCTTCTGCATCGGTTGTTTACCGAATATTTGGAACTGTTCTTTCATGCATACGCCGGAATTTAATTTTGCTAGCGCATCTTTTTTCCAATTTCAGTTAGCATTTTGAGTATGAGAATTGAAAACGAGCGCTTATCTAAATTGCGTCCATTTACGTGTACATGTACCGTATGTATACGTGACATTCCTATAGAATAATCTCGATACTTTTGTTGCCTTTTTGAACCTTAATTGCCAATTAATTTGCGCCAGATTGTCGATGGGGATAAATTCGTCGAGCAAATTGCAAACTAATAAGGCTAATAAGGAAGCAACTGCATAACAGCATCAGCTGGTGTCGCAGATGCAAAGGTGTGAGGAAACCGACAGGAAGTAGAATGGCTCCAAAGTTCACATCGTCGAAACGTGTGCTAAATATGCACGCGTGCTAAGTCTTGCTTTGTTTTCAAACGCGCGAACACTGAAGACAACGCGATGAATACCCCTGACATTCAAAGGTCAGTTTACAAGGACGATGCGATCACTTTGAACATTGCAACGCTTTCGATTACGTATGCATGTATACAGTAGTAAGCATTGAGGTGGAACAACGAAGACGTATAGAAAAGTCAACTATATTTACGAGCTCGTACAGTATGTGCATTACATGTAAGTGCAGCATGAATAACGTACGCACAATTTATTGTTTTATAAATAGAAGAATGCAAGAAGTATGATGTACAGATCGAGGCGGATCTATCATTAAGCTAATGGAGCTTAAGCTTCAGGGCCCCTAATCCCGGAGGGGCCGATTGCGAAGTCCCCCAAAATACTCAAGTTTATGCTTCAGGGTCCCAAAATGTAGGTCCGCCGGCCCCTGATGGTGTAAACTACACTTAAGATTTGGAAAATATGTAGGGTGTCCCCAAACATCCTTCGTATAGGAAATGGACACTTTTAAAGTACATTTTTACGCATGCACATTACACGCATCTTTATTCACAAAGTATTTTTTCTATTTTGCCATTTCTTTGTAAGCGCTCGGATGACAGTTAACGCTGCATCAGTCTACATGTATATGTACAGTAAAACCTGGAAAAGGGACCAACTTTGAATGGTGACCACCTGTTTATGTTGACCACTTTTTAGTGTTTTGTTTTTTCTAGCTTACATTTCCTTCATAAAAATTCTCCGTATAATGGTGATCACCTATCTGTTGTGTGCGGTGACCAGTGAGTGTTGTCTTTTTTGCAATTTTAACATTGCCAATGTACCTTATAAAGTGACCAGCTAACGGATGAGTCACCTTGCATCCTGCTTTAACCCCAGTGTTTCTCAAGTAATTCAGCCAATCATGTAATTCAGATCGAAAAAATCACTGAAGCATTTAAAAATCTTTAAAAAACAAAACAATTAAATGTGTAATAAGGCAATAAATATACTGTATGTAATGCACATGGACATGATGATTCTGTACTTTTTTGGTTTTTACTACATGTACAAGTACAGCTCTTAACAGGTTTTACTGTATATAGCTGATTTTATAAATTCTCAAGACGAAAGTCCTGATGAATTGAAATGAACTTGTTCGCTTTCGGACATCCTACCCGTACAACGTACTTTGTTTTTGTCCCGCCCCGCTAGGAAGCAATACGCCAAAATGTCCAACCCTTTCTGTGTTTCGATCAGATGATGGACGAATCCCGATTTCTGCTCAGTTATCCGAGGCTGCATGGCGGCTTAGTCCGAAGGAATCGTCCTCGGCACTGAAGAAAGGAAGAAGAAACGGCTGAAAATGCAATAAATTCGAGAGCGAAGCAATAAGATGGGGTGCAAGAATAAGTGCGAGTGTTTTTTTAAAGCGAGCCAACTGCCAGTCGAATTCAGGCTTTTTGTCGTGATTGGAAAATGTAGACGAAATTCAATTGCTCTAGCTTTCTCTTACGGATATTTGCTACGTAATGGATTGGGGGAGTATAGCTCTCGCGCCTCTTTTGCCAACGTCAATTGGGTTGTTTTTTTTTGGTAGAGAGACAGTAATTACGAGCACGCTGGTCAACGTCTTTTCAGCGTCTTTCTGCCACTGCTTGGCGCGTGGGTAACCGAAATTTCGCAATATCTCGTAGCCAGGCAATTTAATTGAGGTTTCTGATCCGATCCCAAACACGAAGCGAAGACATTAGGTTTTGACGAAAAGCGTAGGCTCCTGATAATGGAGAAAAAAATTCGATTTCCCGTAATAGGAAACAAAAAGAAATTTTGCCTACACAACCATTATTTTCTAAATTCACCGAGTGAATCCATAGACACCCTCCCCCCCCCCCCGAGGTAGAGGTTGCTAGAACCTCATTGAAGGTATAAGAACTTGCCGAACGTCTACAGTAGCCTATGTCATTGTGTCGAAAAAGAAATTCCATGAAAAAAGACTTTCTGAATGAATGATACGCTACATGTAGTAAGTCTAAAGCCAACGGTTTGTTTTCAATGTAAAAGCCGCTGACTTAAAACGTTTTATAGTAGCCCATCATTGGAATATGACAAGAAAAGAGGGTGTAATTTTCCAAGATGCCTCATTGATCCCCCAAAGCAAAGGGTGTAGAGACTTTAGCCAAAGGAAAAGTTGGTTTCTAAAGCTGTTTCTCTATACACGTATACAGGGTGGCAAAAAAGTCTGTTGCACCCCCCAAATTTCGAGAATGGCTGCAAAAATGAAAAATCTGCTCAGGATAGAACACTAAATGCACAGGGAAGATGGTTGGCCAAAACATGCGATATGCTTTCACTTACTATACTGAATGGTCGCACAAAAGGGGACTACACGGGAGCGCCTACTAGATATGATGCATGCTCATTTAGTACTATTGACTATTCTATAATAAATAATCAAATGCTCCCTCTAATTGATCAATTTTCAATATTAACCCTAACAAACTCAGACCACTTCCCTATAACTATCCACATTAACACTAAAGAAAAACTAAACACCGTGCATCCCTCCACAACCTACCCAAAAATAAAATGGGACACATCTAAGGCACTGGAATTTTTCAGAATCTCTAAGGTAAAAATAATAGAAGAGAACCTAAATACCTTACCAGGCTTACTCAAATATAACAAGCTCATAGACATATTAATTACAACTGCAGCTGAGTTATCGATGATCAAACAACATGACCCATCTAAGCAATTATCTAGAAAATCTCCTTGGTTTAATTCAGAGTGTCTTACCTGCAAGAAAAACTTAAAATCAGCTGCAAATCTATTCGCAACAAACCCCAATGACGTAACCTTAAAAACATTAAGTGATAAAAAAACCCAATATAAACTTAAATGCAAGGAGACAAAAAACATATTCCTATTAGACTGGCACTCCAAGATATCACAAGCGAAAGATTCTGCAACTTTCTGGAACCTTATAGGAAGGTATCATAACTCGTACAGCAAACCCACAAATTCCATAACAAAAATCACTTGGGAAAATCACTATACCAAAATATATGCACCTCCCCCAAAATTACCATTTCGAAGTTTAAACAACTATTTAGCGAAGCTCAAGTATTCAAATGATCTTATAACTCCAACAGGCACCTTTGAGTCTTGGGAACACCCCATCTCATTAATGGAACTTACTGCAGCCCTTAAGCAAATGAAAGCCTTGCTTTACTTGGAAAGAAAGACGCGTCAAAACATTCCAGCAGTGAAGAGATAAAAACGACTCTGATCAACATGTTCTTAAAAGTAAGATATTGGAGACATTTCTTGTAACATTTGTTCATGATAATATGGAAATTGGGAGTCTATGGTAGTGTTATTTTCTATGATGTTGTTGCAGAAGTGTATAAAAATATTCATTTTTTAATTGTATCTATGTATATTCTTTAAAAAAACTGGGATAAATGCTAAGAGTGACAAACTGCCATTGCCACCAAAGATCAGTGAGATAGGTTCGTCAGCATTTAGCATTGATCAAAACAATGCAGGTGCAAGAAAGCAATTGACATTGCCACAATCTCATAAATTGTTAAGCTTAGGCGAAGGTGCATTTGAAAAGTCAATTGAATCAACATTGTTTATAGGAAGTAGAAATTCATTACTAGGCATTTGTACATTGTATTTTTAGCGGCAATTTCTATCATGGAATGTGAGCAAAACATTTAGAAGTTGATGTCGCTATCTTGCATACATACAATTTTTCTCAAATTGATATGTCATGCAGCATATCTATAGATAGAATTTTATTGAGTGTTCACAAATAAATAAAACTACTACAAATTTAAACGTACTACTGACATGAACTGATGAATTGTTTTCTTTGCTTGTTAAGAATATGACACTAATGAGCGGTTCTCTGTTACATCACCAGCCTTTGTTGGCATTACAAGATCATCAAGTGCAACGTCATCTGCAAGCTTATCCCTTTGGCTCCCAGTTTCGTTTTTCTGAAAAATTATTGTTTTTTTTTTGTTTGCATGTGTTGGTTAATGTTAAAATAATGAGCCTTTGTCATTAAAATGTTTTTATTGTTTGTAGCTAATTATATATATTCGTATGGGACACCAATGTCCCATTGAGCTTTTCCAGTCCCATTTTTAGAAAAAACAAACAATAGAAAAGGTTGTACATAACATCTCCAAGCAAAAATAAATTGTTGATGCACTTTTTATGTTATGGGAAAACGAGATATTCAACTGGTTTAGAATTGTCTCAAGCAAGCTTTCTTGATTCAGACGTTGTCTTAGCAGAGCATAGCTTTTTCGTTTGACTTTCACCATTATCAGATGAACAAGTATTAGCTGATCTGTGTTTTCTGCCATATAACGAAGAACTTTCTATTTCTAGTAAACTATGAAAAAATTGAGAAAACAAATTCTAATACAAAAACAAGAAACAAAAAAAAGTTATTTTGAAATGAAACGTGTCGCTATGTATGAACCCAGGGGGATTTTTTTGTCCCACCTAATATGAAATTAAAGTCCCAATGGGACATATATACCCCATGCGAAAAACAGTACTTGTTCCATCAGCAATGTAATTGCTGATATTATTATTAATTTACAGTCTAATCTTTATTAATTATATGTTGTTAACGATGCTTGTATAAATTAAAGACAGTACATTCTTAAAAGTTTGTTATTTTAGTCGAAAATCAATGTCAAGTGTGGAGAACTTACATACAAGCAGTTAAAAATTTCTATATTGTAAAATTGCCATATGCTTTCTAAGGCGTATTGCATTTTTATTGAATGCCAGGGATGTGTCGCCATCTACCAATGGTTATATCCATCATCAAGTGGTCGGAACAATAATCAATATCAAGAGTCAAAACACGACCATGTACTTTTTAACAAAAG
>JAQGBX010003652.1:0-16843 GCA_034698745.1 Megaphyllum sjaelandicum | reverse complement strand
AATTTGATTTGCATTAGCAATTGTTTGCCCGGTAGTTGGCGCTAGTGGGCGGTAATTTAATTTTTTAAATTATAAGTACCAATACCCGCTTACCCTTACACTAGTGCAGATTTTTGGCCCAATCAAATTCGCCATTATACGGATTGTGTAAATTTTGAATTTCTTTCACATTTTCAAAATATTTTGTCTCTTCTATAACTTACTCAAGTACTCCCCGTTAGTCAAACATGTTTTCACAAAAGAATAAGTTTCAAGTCCCCAGGCGAATACCAAAAACCGCAGATACCGTACATATCTTATAAAAAAAGTATAATTTATACAGTGGGCCCAATAAGAACTCAACAAAGGTATCCAGTAATAAAATATTATAATATTAATGATAATAAAAAGTTAGGAAAACGTGGTCTCAGCTTTCTGTATGTTTTGATTAATTTCTGGAATTTTCTATTTAATTATTTAGATTGTAATATGATTTAGATTATACAGTATATTTTAACCCAATATTTTTCATATCTATAATGTAAGTAATAAGAAATCATAGTTTTCAAACAAAATTGCCCATCCCCTAGAGACGACTTTTACATTTGCAGATTTCCACAAATGGATAAATAATATCAGTGTTAAAATGAGATGCAATTTAAACTAAAGAAAGTTAGCAGTTCACGATAAAAAAAGGATTTACAACTCACCAAAAGCTTATGTATGTAAATGGTTCGACACTGTTGTTTATAACATCCCAAGGTGTATGAATCTTCCTTGAACACTTGAATGTTAAATGGGAACTCTTCCTCCAGTGCGTAAGAACGTATAAATAATCCTAGATCATACAAATATATTTCAATTCTTTACCCTGCAGTCAATACATAGTGCATATATAACATAGTTATATATTCAAGACAATTTTTCTCAGTTTTTTTCTAACAATTTCCATAAATAGTCTGTTAAATCATGTCCACATTAACTGATTTAGACATGCCTTAGAATATTGCAGAAAATAATAGTTGTTTGAGGAATCATAATTTGATACCGTGCAATAATTTTGCTTAATTATTTCTGCCTTTCTGAGCAATAGTTATATAAAACATTTGTTACCTGTATGAGCTTCCTTCAGTGAAATCAGCTGATCTCCAGATCCAATGCATAGAATTTTATATGCTCCCTCTGTGGCAGTAGCAATGCATGTAATAGGTAAACTGGAGCATGGAAAAGAATCCAACTCTCTAAGAGTCTATCATGAAAATAAATTACACCAAAATAAAATTAACAAAAAAACTACATGAAATACATTGAACAATTTAATAAAAAGTAAAATAAAATAATGAATTTGACTTGAAAGTTAGCTCCCTATAATATTTGAAGCACTAAACTAGTCTGCTCTTGCAGACTCTCGAAGTAAAAAAAAAATTTTACTTAGAGTGCTGTGAAGATCTCTGAACAAAAAAGCCTTATTTAACAATTTAATTTCCTTTAAATATCAATTTCACAATTAAAACGATGAGGATATAACTTTTAAAGTCATAAAAACTGCAATTTAATTTTTCAGCTGACCAAGAATTTAAAGAAATTAAGAATTCCCTTTTGTCACTTTTCATTTTATGTCTTAGTTGTAATTCATACAATGAGACAAAATCGTCAATAAATTAGTATGTTATATAGTTACATGTATTGTGAGCTATAAAGGAACAAAACTGATATTAAGGTATTTTTGAGTACAGTAAATAAATTATCTAGTGTATATTTATGGACAGAAAATACATGTAGTTTTAATTCACCCCCCATTAAATCCTGCAGAATTAATGGTTCAAATACACCTTGGGCCATGAGAAGTGCCCTCAAATTTACCTTAGCATTAGTATTAAAAAAAGAGCATTTGATAAAAGCTAGTTTTGGTCAAATTATCGACAATAATCAAGGTATAATTGTTAAACATACCGTCAGTGAATGGCGGGAGATGATTCCATCAAAGAAACAGACAAATAGGAAGCCCCACCGAGAAGTCATGTAGACAATTTCATTATTTGTATCCAGAGTGGTCATACAATTTCCAGTCTATAAATGAAACAACATGTGCCTATTAAAGTAAAAAGATTATAGCCCTTAAAAGCAGAAAATAATAACAGATGAATCTCTTACACTTAAATCAAACTTTTTCAAAGTTCCATATTGGCTGGCAGTGACAATAAAGGGTTCATCTTTTAGATGGACAACTTCCATTGCCACAACTTTATCAGACCGATGAGTATATGTTGCAAGACATTTCATTTCAGAGCTGTTATCCTATGTAATTTTTTTAAAAAAAAACGATTGTAATTGCTACATGCACAAAAATATCATATACATGTATAAAACAAACCATCATTACCTTTCCTTTGGTTTTAAATTGCCTGACAGTACCATCATTAGAACAACCAAACAGGTGAGATTTGAGCATCTATTTTAATGTAAAAAAGTATATAAATCGTTCATTAATCAGAGGAAAGTTCAGCCTTTCAAAGTTAAATGTGCATTGATTTGATTTTTTCTTTATTTTTAGCTAAATAGTTAACATCAAACATTTTTAAATATCAAGATACCCTAGCAAAACTAATCAACATTTGAATCCAAAAATAATAAAACCTGAATAAGTTTAAACCAATTTACTGTAATGATAGTAATTTTGAAAACGACTCCTAATACAAGTCGAGTACCCTTTATCCGAATTCCAAGCTATTCCACAGAACATCAAGATATCATACAAGATATCTCTTTATTACATACTGCACATGTACAAATATTAAAAAAACAACCAAAAGGAAAATATAAAATGCTGGATCCCAAGCATTTCGGATATAGAAAACTGCCTGTATAAACAGTTAACACCCCTTGAATAATTAAAGGAGATTAAAATGTTAAAAAAATTGTTCCTGAGAAGAAAAGTGAATTAAAATTGTACTCAAGTAATTATTTATTTCAGGAGTTACTTTCGAATTTTTTTATCATTGTAGTTTACATGCACCCTGCCAAAAACAAAAATATATCAATGCTTGACAATGAAATGTGTAAAAAAAGTTTGTACGAGCTGTAGCAAGATTTTTTTTCCCTGAAGGAAAAATTGTTAACCTTGCTACCCACTTTCTAATACAACCAGCCACTTGAAGATGGAAGTGCAAAGCCCGCTAGCTTGCAATGCAAAATATTAACAGAATTCAGTAGACACATAATTACCTTCAAGACAACGACTTCAGCAACATGTCCACGAAAATGCAAAATCCGCTTGAATCTAGCTGAATCCAAATCGTTGCAGTTTGGAAAAATCTCGCATAGAACCGATTTCTGAGAAGGTTTTTCTTTCTTAATATCTTTGGGCAGTTTCTTTATCTTCATTTCTAAGGATGTTTCTACTTTTTTGACATCTGTTGTCAGTTCTTTTTCAGAACTCATTTTTGCTTTCTTAGTTGATTTTTTCTTTGAACTTTTTTCAGATTCGTCTAATAGTTTCCTTTTAGTTGCCATTTGTTTTGCGGATTCATTGGAATCACATGGAATATCTTGAGTTTCAGTCTCAGCGCTCTGAGGCATATCATTTAAAGAAACCTCATCAAGCTTTTTAGGATTTAATAAAGGATTTTCTTTATCAGGAGTTTTGCTGGGCTTGTTTTGAGAATTTAAGCCTGTTGCAGGAACTTCGTCATCCTCATTAACATTTGGTAATGGCAATGGATTTTCTTCCTCAGGAGTTTTACTTGGCTTGCTTTGAGAGAGTAAGCGTCTTGAAGGAACTTCATCATCCTCATTAACATTTGGTAATGGAAATGGATTTTCATCCTCAGGAGATTTCATTTCATTTGGAATTTCCGAAAATATCCCCTTTAAGGATGTAGCAATTGCTCTTCCACCTGTGAACAAGAAGAGATAATATTTCGTTAATTGCGCACACTTTTACTAAAATACACAGAAATGCAATTTTCAATGCAATGATCATCCCACAGATCATCCCACACATTATACAAACCTTGCAATTTCATCAGATTTTTCATCAGTGAGTCACACTGCTGTCTTACGAATAATGCCCTTTCCTTCAACTGTAATTATACATCACTAATTAGAACACTTTATAGCTTATGACAAGACTTTCAATTTACACAAGAGTGTAAAATGGCAAAAAACCGACTTTCCAAGCTGAACTTGAATTGAAAATTTGAAATTGAAAAGTATTCTAGACCATCGTCAATATTCAACCTACCTTCTCTTGCGTAAACTTCACTTCTTCAACGTCGCGCTCAAAAGCAGCCTTCATATCTACAAGTTGGCGTTCATATGCAGACTTCATATCAACAAGTCGACGCTCCATATGTTGGATTTCACACTGAATATTCTCTTCTTCGATTGCAAAGTTTAGGGCTCTTATGGTAACATTGGAGGAGTTGTCAGTTTCCAGGCTTGGTCCTGGGGAAGCATTATCGGGAATGACAGCCGCAGGAAGTTCTGAGGGAGGCATCTCAGCTTCAGATGATGATAAATCAATTACATCTGCCGGGTCAATTTCTTGTTTGATGTATGGCTCCTCAATTATGTCTGGATGGTCATCATTTGCACATTTTTCTTCCATTTCACATTTGATGAAGGCCGCAACGTTGCCAGGAGAGTCACATTTTGCTCGAGTTTCAGAAGGCATGTTACCATGCTCCAGACTCGTGTCAGCCATCCTCAGGCTAGTGTCAGTCATGGATTCTTCACACGCAGCAGGTTCGGGCTCAGAGCACAAATTATCTGTTGGCCGTTCGAGAGACGATTTTTTTTTTTTGTAACTTTTGCCAGAATCCTTGTCTTTTTTCTTTTTGTGTTTACCATCTGCAGATTTTGACTTCGATTTTCTTGATTTCGAATCATCTTTCTTAGAACGTTTAGGAGACTTTGAAGAACTTTTACCCAGTTTCGTTTTCTTCTTCGATGAACTAGCTTTTGTATGTTCCGTTTCAGGGTCAATTACTGTAACTGCTTCACTTTGTAAGCTGGCAATATTATCACCTTGAACTTCAACATCAGAGAGTAATGCGGGCTTACTGCTCGAACTGCTTTTATGCTTCTTCTTTTTGAGTGGCGCCACAGGTGTTATCATGGTGTCAACGTCTTCACGATCCTTAGAAGTTGTATTGCAATGCTCCGTTAATTCAGATTGTGAATGCAGCTCCTTGCTTGATGTTTTTTTTAGCTTTTTATTCTTTTTCACAGCGTGTAGAACTTCCTTAGCAGAATTGTCAAGATTTTGCTGAACTGACACAGTCTTATCAGAATTTACTCGATCACTGCCATAAGTAGGACTGCAGTTCCCCCAAGGCAAACCTGACTCATTTTGTGACATTTCAGATTCATTCTCCACATCCATGTCGCAAACTTCATAGTCGGAATGGTTATCTTGATCTGCATCTCTTAAAGGATCAACTCTTTTGTACTCATCCAAGGAAAGGTTGTTATGATATGATCGCTGAATGTGCTCTTCAATTTGTCCCATGAGTTTTTCAGGTAGACTTCTAGAAGAGTCTTCGTTCCCATTGTTGCCAGGTTCCAGGAGACCAAACGCAGAGAGACTAGCGATCACATCCTCTGCAGCATCTTTGTCCACCAATGTGACGAGATTTTGGCCCATTCGATTCATGGCTGCCTTAAGTGTCATTTGGTCATAATCATACATCAGTTTGTCCAGCATAAATTTGTCCTTGCGAGAACATGAAAGATTCACTAAATTTCGCAGGTTGTACGCATTTAGCTGTTGCTGATTTCTTGGCGATCCTAAGTCACCTGTGCCCTTTGGTGACTGCTGAAGGCAGCCATTATCCGGATTGGTAGGCGAAGAGTTGGGCGCTTGTGAAGTTTGTTTGTTGGATTTAGGAGTCCTATTCTGTCTATTAGGTGAAGCATGATTATCAGAACGGAAACTGTCATCCATTAGGTTTTCAGGCAATGCGAAAGTGAAATCCTGTGGTGATAGCTTCTTCGTAGTCGGATGATCATTTTCAGAAGCAAACTGATCAAGCCTGTAGGTGTTGGCATCCTTAGATGTTGAACATTCTTGCTCACCAGAATATTTAGGCGAATGAGATCTTCTGCAGGAAGCACTTCTCTTATCGGCTTCTGGTGCTCTTTCTTTGCCCTCTGTTGTTTTTTTAAAGTCATCTGCTGCTCTTTTGCCATCTTCAGCAGCGTTGTCACCAGTTGTGTTTAATGGCAAATTTTCCTCATTGACATGTCTTGAATGGTAGTTTTCGGGGGGTTGATTTTTTGAAAAAGCATGTCTTTGGGCATAATACGGGTTTCTCCCCCAAGTCCACGAGTGATTTTGAGATTGTTGTTCATGAAAATGTTGGTGATAGTTTTGTGGCCGGTACTGGTTATTCCTATTTGGATGCGAGAATCTATTAAAGTATTGGCCGTCTTGGAATTGATAATTATTCCAATTGTATTGCATGGGTGGACAATACTGGTAGTAAGGAGGTTCACCTGAAACCCTTTGATTAGGATAGCCATTAAAATTGCCCTGATAACTTGATGGAGGTTGAGATCTATTGAAGTTCCAGCCATAATTTGGGTTGGGATTTTCATAGAAATTGTTGTTTGACATGCGATTGTTGCTTGGTGGTTTGAAACCAGGGGGTTGATCCATATGGTTTTGTGGCGTTGAATCACCACCCCCAAGAAGAGGTTTAATTGGAAGTGGATCAAGGATAACTTTTGACTCAATTAAGTGCCTAAAAATAATATACAGCAGATAAAAAAATCAGTTCCACAAAGCTTCAATGCAAACAAATTACTATCACATTTGTCTATTGATAACTTTGTTTTCTTATTTAAAAGAGAAGCCTCTTACTTAATTTGTTGGTAAATTTATCATGTGCTTATTAACGAATGTCACAGGACTTTTAACAAGGTTTAAACAATTAAATCCAGTCATTTAATGTTTCATTACACAGCATATACTGTACATATAATTATCAAATTCCATGTCATTTTTCTAACATAATTTTCCAACTTTTTAAACCAAAAAAATCCGATGATAAAGTTACGTTTTACAGAGAAGATAAATCCAAGTAAACTTAATGACTTAATTCTGAAAGAATGATTTCCAATTACTCATATCAATAGATTACTGTATATAGCTCAAAAACTTCTCAGTTTATAGAAGATAAGTAGCCTAATGGTACACAACTTAAGTATGTTTCTGTGAGATTTAAAGCTAGAAATATTATTTTGGAAAATTTTGGAAGCACTTCAAATTATGTTTAATTTTTACACCTTTTAGCCTTTTTTAATTAGATTACAAAGTTCGAAGCCTGGTATGCACACTTTGGAAACTTTGGAGCAAACTCACATTTGAAAAACATGCATAATGTAGGCCTACTAGACTGCTCAAATTTATCCGTGGCCATTTTTTAAAATTAATAGCACTCAAAATGCTGAGCACTTACCGAATCGTTTTCCCATCCTTGATTGCTTGTTGAAATTTCTTCTGATATCCTTTATGGGAGTCTCTGTGAAGATGTTCACCATACATTTCCAATGTTCGAAACGTTTTCCTGCACAGTATGCAGCATGGCCTGAAATCTCTAATAGATTTAAATGAAAATGTTCACATGTACATGTACAGTATCTCTGCAATAATTTACAATTTAATACAACCCATGCACAATAAGTTTTATATAAATATTTGAGTGTTCAATTACACAACATGGTACAGCTACAGTAGCCTATGTTTAAGTGTTTCAAAATAAGGGCACTCTAACAGAAGGTCGAGATCTAGGGTTGACATGAAAATGTGAAGTCATGTGTGCAAAAATCACCAATCAAATTTTTTTTCAAATGATTGCTAGCTATGCACTACCTTACTTATAAAACACAAACATTTCAAATATTTACCTTAATTTAATAATTAATTTATGCAATGAGACCTATGTAGCCTTAATTCATTCTGAAGGTCAAATGTCAAAGTATGCTAGCATTTCTGTTTTATTTTAGTTAGAAAATACCGGTATACGTTTCATTTCCTCAATGCATAATTTAAAAAGTCCTTTATCTCACTTGGTGGCATTATTTCCTGACATACTTACTTTTTACATTCTTTAAGTCTTGCTTGGTGTAATAAGCCAAAAAAGTGCTCATACAATTCCTAGAAGAGAAATGATGCCAGGTAATTCACACTGTTGGTGTTTCAAAACATGACAAACATTAAAGAGAAATTTATTGAACCTTTTCAGACTTGTAACTATTCCCACAAGGAGTACAGTAATTTGCGCTCTTTTGTTTAACATTTGATGACTGCAATTCTGGTGTATGTCTTGATGACTGTAATTCTGGTCTTCTAAATTTTCCATTCATCTTTTAAACATTTGAAGATTCTACCTAAAATTACAAAATATGAAATGTCAACACCTGATTTTATTGCTGAACATAATAGGGGTACTCATACAGAAGCTTTGTGAATATCACTTTGGCAGTAGTAAAGTCACATACTGTATGCAAAAGCAACCCGCTAATTGGCTTACGAAATTCACTCAAGGTTATCACTGTTTTCAAACCAACTAATACAACCCATTTGTACACGTGACATCGCGACTGTCGCCGTGCAATAAATAAAGTTTCTGTTGAGTACCCCTAATACTGGTCAAACTTCCCGCTTTTTTTTATTTTATATTGCATTCCTCACAAGTTTAATTCACCGAAACATTCCTGTGCGATAATCTTAATTTTAGGTAATGCAATTATACAAAATGTGTCAACATATGATTTACATTCTTGATATTCCCACAGGGTTCCCTTCTAAATTTCATTTTTAACTTCCCTAACTTTTCCAGGTTTTAGAACAAATTTCCCTGACCAACGACAAAAAAAATGTTGACACGATTTTGCAATTTCTACAAGACAACTGAAAGGTTGACAATTTGCAAATTTGTCCTTAGAACGTTTTTTTTTTTTTTTTCAAATTTAAAAAAAATTTCCTTTGAAGCTGTTGAAAATGTTACAAATACAGTATGTACAGTATTCGAAAAAGTTAAAAATTTTAAAAATTTATACTCGGAAAACGTTAAAATTTGTGTAAATTTGTCCTCAGAAACTGTTGGAAGTTTTGGAAATTTGTCCTTTGAAACTGTAACGTGTTATAAATGTTGTAAATTTTTGCTCGGTAAAGTTTTAAAATTTTGCGGATTTGTCTTCAGAAACTGTCAAAATTTTGTAAATTTGAGCTCAGAAACTGTGGAAAAGTTGGAAAATTTGTACATGTACTTTAAAATTTTTTTAAAGTTTTCAAATAGGCCCTGAGCTAACCACTTAGAAACATTAATTTTGGATTGTGACAACATTAATACGTTGAATTTCTCTAACTTTTTCAAAATAGGCCATTCTTCCCTGACTTTTCCAGGTTTTTCCGGTCAGGGGGTACCCTGCCACAGCTAATGTTTTGCACATTTTTTAAGATTTCAACAAAAAAAAGTGTTAAAATACAACAGGATTAACTTTTGGCACATTTTATTTAGAAACTTGTTTCATTCTTCAAAACCGCTTGTACAAATACTGCTCACTATCAAACTGACACTTTATTAAAATCAATTTGAAAGCACGCACAATAAAACTTAGAAAATACGAATAAATTAAGGCGGTTTAATCAAAAATCCTAGATAAGCAATGAAATTAAATGGCTAATTAGGTGCAAGAATTTGCGTTGCAAGATAAACGATAAAAGACGACTCCAGAAGGGTTCTTTCGATGACTTTCACTTTTCAACCTTCGCAGAGAAATCACTTCCACGCAGAAGCCGAGCCATGATCGGTAGAAAACAATTTAGCGACATTCCCTCCAGTTTACTGGTTTCATTAAACGATCTAGACATTCAATAAAGCATTTCTCGAATTCTACCGTGGAAAGGGTCGCTGCTTCAGGTGAATCCTTGATGCGGGGCCACCAAAGTCGGTGGAGTCACCTTTAGAGCGGGTTTAAAGAACCCTGGTCCAATTCGTTGACTTTAGTCCCGAGACTAAAGCTCCCAAACTAGTTTTCGAAACCAATATTTCTGCAAAAACTGCCATGTTAATGGGCATTCTGTCAGCGCAATTTACGAGTACGCTGAGGCGGGAGGCTAGTTCGAATGACCGTGATGGCACAAAAGGGTGCAGGAATAATAATTAATGGCTGCGAGCCCCAAATATCCACCTTTCAGGTGGCCTGATCTAGACCAGCCTCCTTTTATCTGTCACCGTGCATGCAGAACAGGATTAATGAATCCGTGAGAGAAACTCTGGGTTTGTTGAACCAGGTAGCCCCGGGCACGAGCAAAGACCAAACTGATCGCAGAAAACTGTATGGTGATTGACCAATTTGCATTTACCAGAATGCAGCTCTTTCGTGCATGCGTGGCCTGTGCCAGCGCAGAAATTCAAGCTGACATAATTCATCAGGCTTCAACGCGCAGCTTTGATCGATTTACATCTTAAATGCCTTTGTCGATTTGAAAATGATCAATTCAGCATTCATTAAGTCTTGAAATGCATCACGCGAGTCTAAACAGACCTGTCAAAACGCTGTCATCAGAGTAGTCTAAACTGCCATGCATGCCACTAATTTAGTCTGGATTAATCTTGATCCAAAGAATCCAAAGAATCTAACAGGAAATCTACCTTCGCAACTCTCGTGACATTTCTTAAGATTCAGCTGCAACCTGTTACAGAAAAAAAATCACTTGAGGTTCACTCACTTTGTCCATGAGACAACTAAGATTCATTCATGTTATCAAGGGTAAAAAACATAGGCCTACCGTAAGCAATTTTCTCCCTTGTTCGCCTCATCGATCATTAGATTTCCAGATGGACTACTTTTTTTAAAAGCAATGGAATAATTTAATAAATAATTCTTTTACTGAATGCTTTGGCATCAGAATACCGTTTTCCAGATTAAAACAGGAAACGAAAGTTAAGAAGTGTTGCGAGGAATTCGACCCTTTTGAATATGTTATAATATGGAAAGACATTGGCCTTTCATTTTTTATAAAACAAAACTATTATTTATCGCTGCAACACGATCTGATTCCTTACTCAAAGGCTTTTAAAAGTGAGGCCATAGTCAGTTGTCTATTTTCTTTTCATGCAAAAGAAATACTACTGCCATTCTGGCCACATCTTTTAAAGCTTATGAATAAGAAAAGAGATTTTATGAGTGGGCAGTATTAAATAAAAAGTTACTTTGGCAATTCCATGGCAGTGGATTCTAGATTCATGGACAGTGTTTTGCCATACATGTATGTCCACTGATATGGAAAACCAGAATGAGCATTTGCAATACTGTAACTAACGACATCAACAAACAATAATAAATGGCAAACACCCATGAATTAAGGAAGGGGTTTCAAGCTTAAGTTGCCGTACGATTATTTTCACTACAATAAATTACGATACTAACTTCAGTTTTACTGCAACATTCGTTGCAGTTATTCGATTTAACATATTCAGTTTATTGCATGGAATTATACCTTGCAAAGAGAAAGCCTTGCTCTGCAATTTAAGTGCCATTTTATTGATATCTAGCTTCAGTTTTCTGCAGTTAAAACACAATTTAAAACATAAAATAAACTTTAATTCTGTAAGTATATATGCAATCCCGCCATTTCTATACTTTCGTGGGCGGTCAGTTTTGATCAAGCCTCAGAAACCAATTCCTAATTCCTGTTGGGTAAGGCTAACCGCAACCTTGTTTATTATAATAGTGCTGTAATCAACTTTGGATGAAAAAGTGACAATGGCCTTTAGGATCAGTTAAGAGAATGCGGGCGAACTTAAAAAAACATCGAAAACGAAAGTTCATCGAAACGCATTCTCGCTGTAGGCGCTTAAACTTGAGTTCCAAGTATTTGATGAAGATATGTCAGCATTACCGAGCAGGTGTATCATTAAACTAGTGATCCGATTTAGTTAACTGGGTGGAAATATAATCCCCATTAATGCAAATGAATCGCCTCACGTGAAAAACAAACTGATGTAAACACATTCCAAGTTTTTTCGGTTGTTCTAAATGGGTATTTCCAAAGATATTTCCCTTTCCATCAACTAGTAAACACATCCTATTTCCACTTTCCGCTAACACTGATTAATGACAGCCTTCTTGCAGACCGTCACAACACTACGTGCAATCGTGGACCCCTCAATGGAGAAACATTACTGCAAGACGCAACACAAAATGGAACATCAGAGGTTGCAAAGAGCTTGTTACTAGTCATGTACAGTGGCAAATAATCTTTGCGCAAGAATAAGCAAAAATGATTATAAGCTAAATGTTTAGCTTCATTCGAAATTGCATTTTATAAAGAAAAATCTCTAAAAAAGTCAAAATTGTGGTACCCAGCCACAGTTCATTTCCAGATAAAATTGTTTCATATCCTAGTCAAAAGTACTAAAGAAAATGCGCAACTACGACAATTCCGATAGTTTGGATTTCTGCAACACATACAGTCAGAAAACAAAACCACAGATAAATTAATTGTAAAGATAACTTATTGTAAAATAAACATTCACTTTGATATATTATCAAGCATTTGAATCTCGTGTCTATAGTCTGTATAAAATGGCATGCACAAAAGCTTTATGATTAAACCTTACTACCCAATTACTTCTCAGATCACCAACATTTCAAAAACCTTGTCAAGCCTTATACAGCGTGAGTAAAAAGTCTCTCCCCCCTCCCCCCAAATCAACATAATGGGCGCAAATATAAAAAATCGGATATGGGGAACATATAGTAACCATAGGGTGCGGAATGCGATGTACTAACCATTTGACCCCAAGGCCCATCTTAAACGGTAATAGTTACAAAGAAAAAGTCAATTAGAAAGTTATAGGGCGTCGAAAAATTAGTTTACTGGCTCCATTTGCAACATTAAATTATCGATCGCCACAAAACAAATGTCTTCTGGGCTTCTTGCATGTTTGCACCCATGCATTACACCGCTACATTGCAGGAAAGCTCTAAAACCTGGTTTGTTTTAGTAATCGAGCTTTCCTGCAATGTAGCGGTGTTATGATTTGGTGCAAACATACCAGAAGCCCAGAAGTCGTTTCTTGTGTGGCGATCGATAATTAAACGTTGCAAATGGAGCCATTAAACTAATTTTTTGAGGCCCTACAACTTTCTAATTGACTTTTTCTTCGTAGCTATTACCGTTTATGACATAGGACCTAAAGACCTTTGAAATGGGCCTTGGGGTCAAATGGTTTGGGCACCATTTTCTTGGACGCCACGCCGTCTTCAGTAGTTTTCCAACAAGATTGAAGAGTTTCAAGCCTGGTCCTCAGCACTGGCTTTGAAACCAGTAAGTTACACCAATGGCAAAACCATTGGTCAAAAGTCATGTTTAATTTCATTTAATTATCAGTATTGATAAAAAAGTTTATAACTGGAGATGGTAATGAATAATCTAATAAACGAATTTATAAAAACCGCATGCCATAAAATAACTCCAAACAAACATCCTCCGAAAGCAATTCAGAATTCCATTGCAATTGAAATAGGAGCTTGAACATCATTATAAAATAAATGATGTTGTCCACATAACATTCGTTGGGTCAAACGCTCTTACACCTGCAGAAAGTCGTCACATTTGCTCCTTGGTCTGAACCCATTCACCAAGTTTTTTTATTATTAATATTTAGGTTCATTGTATGCAGAATTTCTGAACTGTCTGTGGTTTTGCTAGGCTTTTTCTGAGAGCACTTTCAACCCTGACATGAACGTATATTCAACTTTTTATCATGCTGTGACCGTGCAAGGTACCGTTTAATTTTACCGAAAGAAATAAAAAGTGCAAAACGGTGTTTCATTCCCTACTCCAGAACGGGAAAATGGGTGAAGTGGAGTAGGATTAATGGATCACAACAAGCATTTGCAAGATAAAAATAAGTACAAAAACCTGAATCTTGACAATATCTTCCATTTCAATGACCTGCACTGCATTCTGAATCTCATTCTAAGAAGGAAAGTAGCGAACATTCTTTATGGGACAACAGGACTAAAGATGTTTTCAACGCGAGTAACTGCATTTTTTTTTTTAATTTAAAAGGAATTGCATCTGATATACAGCGTGAATAAAAGTCTCTTTCCCACCCCTCAAAAAATCAACAGAATGGGTGTAAATATGAAAAATTGGATATGGGGAACCCATAGTAACCATAGGGTGCGGAGTGCAATGGTGCCCAAACCTTTTGGCCCCAAGGCCCATTTCAAGGGCCTTTATGTCCTGTCTTAAACGGTAGTAGCTACAATGAAAAAGTCAATCAGAAAGTTGTAGGGTGTCGAAAAATTAGTTTAATGGCTCCATTTGCAACATTTAATTATCGATCACCACACAACAACTGACTTTAGGGCTTCTTGTATGTTTGCACCCACGCCTAACACCGCTACATTGCAGGAAAGCTCGATTCCTAAAACAAACCAGGTCCTAGAGCTTTCCTGCAATCTAGCGGTGTAATGCATGGGTGCAAACATACAAGAACCTCAGAAGTCATTTGTTTTGTGACGATCGATAATTAAATGCTGAAAATGGAGCCATTAAACTAATTTTTCTACGCCCTACAACCTTCTAATTGACTTTTTCTTCGTAGCAATTGAATTACCGTTTATGACATAGGACCTAAAGGCCCTTGAAATGGGCCTTGGAGCACCATTGCATTTCGCTATATTACGTATGTATAAACCCTTTCAGACCTTAATAACCAGTTTGTTGGACTTATCAGCCCAAACTATAGATACAGTAACTGGTTGTGTTCAAAATATTTAAAATGTATCACAGTGAAATTTGAAAGGAAAATAAATCTTAAGAGCTATGATTTCGGTTTCGTCTTAGCTAGATAACCATGCAGTAGTGGAACAGTCTGGAATTTCTTCCTAATGAAACCTTCATTATCAGAAAATATGGTTCGATAAGTTTTAGAGTACCGTTCCCAAAATGGACAAAAAGCTGTACTAATTCAGTCCATTTGATCATTTAGTGTTTGCCTTAATTTCTAATAAATTAACATTTGTTTTATGATGCTCCTGCATGATGCATCCTTTGAAATATTTCACGGTTGAATCATTCAGGTCTTTTTTTCTCAAAACAACAGGAATAATTCTCAAACTGTTTACCTGCTCAAAAATACATGGACTTATCATTTAACAGTTTTCATAGCAACTCATGCAACTGCTTAATGAATTCACTTGGTCATAGTGCCAGAGACATTCCAGAAGCTTTTTCTTCCCACCATTCTAAGAATTTTGCAATTCTTGTATGCCTCGCGAGTAAACCACCACAGGGGTGCTCAATAGTGCGCTGCAGCCTAACCGACCAATAATTTGCGATGAGTAATTGTGGGGCCAGTGTCCTCAATCTGACTCACACCGAGAGCATTTTGGAGGCTGCGAAGATGTAAAGGGTTGCTCCAATAAGAATCACTTGCTCCAGCTCGTGACTCATTTTCGCCAAAACGTGCTGGCGAGGTGAGCGGAATACGTGAGAAATAGCTCGAGCTAAGTGTTATGATAATTTGGGCGGACCCCCAAAGCCCACGGAATTTCAAGTTCAGTGTCACCGATATCTGCAGGCCGATTGAAAACTGCAAAAAAATTAGTCGGTGATGGCCGAGGCATGACCAACGGATCCGGTAATGACTATCTCTTTAATGGGCACGGTTTGGCGCCCTATCACCTTCATTACAGCGGCTTAATTGGGTTTTTTATCGTTTATGTCCAGCCATCACGCTTTTGCGCCATTGTCAGTGCAACTTGATGAGAAGTTCAAGTTCATGACCAGTTCTTGAAGGAACGTGTTTCCCATTTGTTATTATTGTTACTTTTTTTTCTTATTTCTCACAAATTATGGCACCACCTGGTAGCACCCATCTCTCGGTTCTTTCCGGGACAAAAAAATCCTAGGGTTCATTAAAATTGCCCTGACAGCCAATGAGCAGTGAGCGAACAGGTCAGATGGGAGGTAATGGGAGGCGAGAGATTTGGGGAGGACCAGCAAAACCTATAAAAACAAGCAGTGATAGACCCGGGCGTTTTCAAAAATCACATCCTCCGAAGCTCAAAGATGCACGCGGTGCTTAAAAACTCGATCAGCATTTTGATTTGGTTCGCGGTATCCCACTTTTGCCTATGGCGGGTGGCAGGGCACGGGCGAATGGTGGACCCTCCAGCGAGGAATACCATGTGGCGAGAAGGCTTTACAAACCCAGTTAACTACGATGACGACGAGCAGTTTTGTGGAGGAATTACGGTAAGGAATCGGTCTTGAAGTGGCACTGGCGTTCACCTGGCAGCTAACAAATAGATGATCCGTTTTGGGGAACAACGGTTCGCGAATGTCATTTTTTTCAGAAAACCTGTCTTTTCAAGAAGGAAAAAAAAATAATAAGTAATGACAGTTCTGGTGGGTATACAAATTTACTCGTATCTAGATATCGTTTTGGGACCAGGAATTAAGGTTGGGAGAGCTGTGCTCGTACCTTTATATGAAATTAATTTTCTTATAAGCCGGTACTGTAGTTGCATGTTACAGAATGGTTGAATTTTTATATCTTAACATACAATGTGACATCTAGTTGTAGTCAAGAGAATGGAGACGATTTCGAGAAAATGATATGCGAATCTTCCCACTTAGTCCACTTTCTATATATTACTTTACATTGCAATCATGTGTCTCCACCCAGTTCTCAGGGTGGCCACAAAATTTTAGTTTTCAATGGACTTTTCCCTGATAAAATCCGAAATTCCCAGACCAAAACTTACTCGTTAATGCATATCAATTTTTTTGTCATAATGAAAAATAAAATAACAATTGCAATGAGAAGCT
>JAQGBX010003651.1:0-16847 GCA_034698745.1 Megaphyllum sjaelandicum | reverse complement strand
TCACACCTCACACATGAGGGCGCTAGGTGTTTTTGGCGACGGAAGCGCCATTGGAGTGTCCCTACTTGTATTTTCGTTTACTGTGGTATTACAACCTTTTCACGCGAGCTATGATTCTATGAAACTACCGACCAATCAGAAGACAAAAATCTTAAAAATTGCCGCCATCTTAGGAGTCCCTGGTCGGCATCAAATTGATTAACGTTAGATCGTCAATGTAAGTCTATGTGAACAAATTTAAAACGAAGCGAGAAAGTGAAGCCGCTTTTTTTCGACGTAATTTTCGACTAATTATACTTACCGACATCATGAAAAATACGAACAGATACCGTTTTCAGGCGAATACTATCGTTATGATGTTGGGTTAAATTCTTTTCCCGAAAGGTTTAATAACGAGGAGACGAAATGCTCGATTAACGTATTTTTATAGGATGCGATGGTAGATTGGAACGCGAGTAGCCATCTTGTAATTCGAACGTTCGATTTTGGCCCACGCGAGGAAGCACCTATTACCACCGATCAGTTTTTCCCGTTCGCTTTCTATGATAATAGAAAGCTATCATTTCATAATTCCATTACATATCAGTGACGGGAATTGCCTAACTGTGTGTGTCGAAAATGCATGTACATGTACAGTATTTACAGGTGAACAATACCATTCACGTTATAGACGTCGTCATCCATCTACATAAAGCTCGCGTCTATATAAATGAGTTTAAAATGCATCATGTATTGAACTTTAAACTTTGTCCATTTAATCACTTCAATTGACCCTATATCACTGATTTAGGGGAGATAGAGCTGAAAACATGTGCATGTATTTTTTTATCGAAAGAATTCGCTCTGTAACTGTAATCCGTTATTACTCTTTTCTAGCAAATTTCTATGGCAAAATTTTCGAAAGTAGTTTTTGGCATTATTAAATTCCAAGGTGCCTGAGAATTACGAATCTGACATTTTTAACTTTCCCACTATTATTAATCATTAAAAACTTGGTCGTGATTTTAAAATGCGCCATCTGTAGGGATCGATACATACAACAAAACAAGTACAGTGTATGCCTAAAACTATTTGCGAGTAATTCTCATCTGAGAATGGGACCACTAGCTGGTAGACACTGGTTTAGCAAAATTTACTTTGCTGTTATTACTAAGACTGCGTTTATGGACATTTTCACTTGTCGAAAGAAAAACATGCAATCCGCAACTACTCCACCCCTGGTTTGATGTCATCGAGAGAAAGTTTAATTATGTGTTTACTTCATACTGAAAAACAACTTAGGGGCCACTCAAAAAGGACGTTCGGAAAATTTGCCCAAAATTGGACTCTCCCCTAACCCCTGTCCTCATTGTCGCCCATTCTGAAAATTTTTACTTTTTCAATTTATTACTCACAAAACGTAAAATTTTGTACTCTGAAAAGGCTGAGAATTTTGCCAATTTTTCCTCAGAATGTGTTGGAAATTATAAAAATTTCTCCTCGCAACCTGTTGAAAATTTTACCAGCTGAAAATGTTGAAGATTTATACTTGGGAAAATGTTGTAAATTTTCCCTCGGGAAAAAGTGGACAAATTTGTAAAGATTTCAATCTCGGAAAAGGTTGACAATTTTGCAAATTTAGGGTTTGCATTCGTTGGTACTTATCATTCTTACTTCTAATTTTTTGACCACTAGCGCCAACCAGCGGGCAAACCATCGGTAATTTAAATGCATTACCAATATTTGCCCGCTGGTTGGCGGGCAACGAATGCAAACCCATAGGGTTCCAGCGAACAAAAAGTAGAAAGTAGATGAAGTAACTTTCAAACTTCAAAAGTTTTACCGTGCTCTTACCCTTATGCTTCAGATAAATGAAAATTCTACTTCAGAAAAATGAGAATTTTGCAAATTTGTACAGGGAAAATTTGAAAGTTTGCAAATGGACCCTGAGCTTTTAAGTCCTGACTTTTCCAGAAATGGCCGGGGTACCCTGTTTACCGACTCTTGCAATTTATAACCCATCTATGCGATATTGCGCTCATTTTCAATTTGAATTTCAATTTGACATTTTTTTTCATATTCTCCTTCCCTTTGTCCACATTATGTCCGTGACTCAACCAATTCCTCCCTTCCCCCCTACATGAGGACGTCCTTTTTTGAATGGCCACTTAGGATACCCACGCATTTTATTATTATTTGTAAAGATTCCGACCTTTATATAACAATATAATAAAAAAAACTGTTGTATTGTCAAGAATATCAATCAAACCTAAATCGTACATCAGTTCTTTTAATAATTTCAATTAATAAAAAACTAAACTATAAGATACATGTATATTTCGAAAATCCCTCCTCTTCCTTTCTAAATCTAAAATCTGCAGGTTTTTAATGACTCCCTAAGGATGTACAGGTAATCAGCATGGGTGTAACTGAAATCTCGTATTTATTTAGCTATTCTGTTTCTAATTCAAACAAAACGCGTTATTAAATTATCCGTAATAAACGGAGCAGTGCTGCATATGAGCTGGAGTATTTTTAAACGAAACGTTAAAACACCAAACCATATGGTGATAGCAATTTCAGATGACGTACACTGTATAGGTTGGTGAATTGTCTTCGATAAGGTATCCTAGGCGACTCTGCGATTACTTGAGTCAACAATTATCAATATTTATAATGCTGCAACGGTCTTATTTAGGGGTTTTTTTCCCCACCCCGGCCGATTCAACCTCTGTCTTTCACACTTTTCCCCAACTCCCTTCGGACGGTATTTGCACACTACTGCATACGACAAAAGTAATGTTCAGTGTCCGACTTATTTGCGACGAAATTACTATTTATTTCTTACTAGCTGGTCTGCCCGGCTATGCCCGGGCTGTACTTACCGATAGAACGAAGCGATCGCGTTTTGCGTCCTCACGTACAAATCGGAAAAAAATAATCTGTGTATACTGTAATAAACGGGGAAACCAGAGCCTTCCCGGGGGGAAATTGTTTGACAGACAGTTTTATGACCCTTGGAATTCCCCACGGATTTCAGGTCCTCAGCGCGGTGCTGAGTCATCAGGGGCGATTCGAAACGGGCGACTTCGAAAGGCACGTCTTCCCAATAGGCGCTAGATGAAAGCGTCCTTTTTGAATGGCCCACAGACAAACAAACATACCCAGCCAGCCAGTGACAAACAAGATGGACGCGTTGTCTATTTTATATATACATAGATAAAGATAATTTGTTGATTTTGATTTTTCATGGTTTTTCTCACAGTCCCTCCGGGCGAATGCTGGGATAGTTCCTACATGTACTAGCTTGTTCAGTTCGTTCTTCGCCATCCACGTTTGCACCGTATAGTATTTCGCTATTATTGCCGGTCCTAATCCCGGGTAGGGACTGGGCACAAATAGTGCATGGCCATGCGCTCCCTGCTAATAAACTGACAACACGATTGATATCTCATGCTGCTGGAGCATCAATGATGGCTCTGGTCTATGACAACATCGGGCGCTGCGCTCATGATCCTTGTTGATGACATTTTGGTGAGACACGGTCTCAAACGTTTATCAAACAGGCTTCGTACATGTACATGCTTTATAGAGAACTACATATCGAACAGCTATAAGATCGATTTCGTTGTCTTGCATGCTTGGCTCTTAATTGCCTTGGATTACTTGTTATTTGGGTTTGCGATATTCAGCATTTCCTCGTTATTTATTTCTGTTTGCATCAAAATTCACGATAAAAGGCGGAAATGTCTGTTCATGTCGTATCGTCTTCCGCCAGGGCAAGGTCTCAATATGTTTTCTGTTTTTGGATTTAAAGCCGTATACAGTATATAAATACACTGAAGACGCTCACTTATGTTCATTGCCGTTGAGCGTGCGGATCATGATCATTACAGTGTCAAAAAAACTAGATCTTTGGGCCGTTTGGACTCAAAATAATGCGCTTCCTCTGCCATGAAGCAACTTTGAAATCAACTTAATTGTGATAAGATTGGAGGTTGGTTTAAAAACAGCGATAACCATGATCTTTCGTTTTTTTTTTTCAAATCAAAGAGCTTGTCGATTCCGCTCACATGACTTACGAACGTACATGTACGACTAGCAAAGTACGATTCGTAAGGCTTATGTACACGTCCTGTAAATTATATCATATTTGCGATTTTTTTAAATACCAGTCTTCGATTATAAACAGTATATGCGCGTGCATACAGGTAGGCCTACATGTATTTATAAAAAAAAAATGCAGGAAATTAATTTGGGTCCGATTTCATTCCAGAATGATGTTTTATTAACTTTTTCAAGAAGTATTGAGTTTAGGCCACTATAAATTCATTTCTTGTTTAATGTCCACGCCCGCCCCATGGCGCTCCGCCTCTCACAAAAATAACCCCACGCTGCTGGGCCACGCATGCGTAGATATAGCATTGTCTGTACATATCACAGTATATACAATGTACATATCCTGAAAAAGGGACGAGAATTGAAACAAAATCTGATTGGAAACTTCATTTCCATTATACGGAAATCTATACTCAACTGTATAGGTACTTACATGTACAGTATAGGTAGAAAGCCTATACTACAGAATAGTATACTGAACATGTCTACACATGATATCATCCTGCCCGTGGACTTTTATTACTCAGTGGTCATATAGTAAATCCTATTCAATAAAGACTATAAAGTCTAGTTCTGCTTCACGATGATTGCATATTCCAGGGTGGCCACAGGTCAGGGAAGTCAGGGGAAAAAAGTGGTCATGGAAGTCATGGAAATGTCAGGTAAATTTGTGAGTGGTCAGGGAAATTTTCCCAAATAAAAGCAAAATGCTACCCATGCACTCAGTCTGCTAGCAGCTCCATCCCCAATCCTCGATCTTCAGCTAGACTCGGAACAAAATCTAGTGTTTTGCCAAGCTTCTCATTGCAATTGTTATTTTATTTTTCATCTTGACAAAAAAAGTGATATGCATTAACGAGTATGTTTTGGTCAGGGAATTTTGGATTTTAGTCAGGAAAAAGTCAGGGTAACTGAAAATTTTGTGGTCACCCTAATATTATACAATGTATGACAATTAACATGGCTTCTCAGACAATATACAGCGCTGTGTCTGGTAATAAATAGGTAACCAAATTTGAATTTTCTCCCATTATAATTACGATATGATGTGAACGTTCCAAGTTGACTGTTGATGGCAGCAGCGGTTATCTTAAAACCAATAATCATGCTATTATTATTATTATTATGTGAACAGAAATAGAGTAAAACACCTTGCTTGTACAAGTACAGTATGAAGCTGCTCAAACTTAATTGTTTCGCGCGTTTGCGTTATGTAGACTATAGCATACGTAAAAAATTGACCGAATAAATTAATTGCTGACCGTATTAAGCATAATGGAATTAACAGGCTTTCGCTGTACATGTTCTTAAATGTGAACGCAGGAGTTACTGTATAGGACTACAAATCGAACTTTCAGGTGATTCCCATCCTGTACATCGAAAGTATTTCAGCAGGACAATTTTGCTAGAACTGTGGTGACACTCTTTTGGCGGGACATTCCTCGCGACGTGACCTTGCCAAGACCAGTGAAAGGCAGATATTATATAGGTTTCAATAATTTGAATAAAAAAAATTGCCTATAGTATCCCCTCACCGCGATTTAAGCAAAATAAGGCTATGGAAAGAAAAACAAATGTGCTCCTAAAAGCGCGTGCTCAAGGCGGCTCATATCCGCTGCTTCAATGTGACTGTGAGATATCGTATCCGGCTACGGTCGGTCTATGCCGTACGTTTTAGAAACGCAATTTCTTCATAGTTTCGATATTAAAAAGTAAAGCGCGCCCCCTGGCGAGCGTCGTTACCGCCGCCGCCACGTGCCTTCGCCCGCGATTGGCGTTTCACGAATGAAACGAATTTTATTCGGAGGTGATGATCTAATTCGATGCAGTTGATCGCTTGTACTCCGACCGTCCAGGTGCAAGTCCAATTTGGGGAACAGCGAGCGAACATTCGTCCACGTTTCTCGTCGCGGCGTGCCCTTTGACCCCCCCTTCCGCCCCCGCCCCCCGGGGGATCCCGTCGATTGCCTAAGGCTAACTGATTCGGAAAGTAAACCTTGACACCTTGTACTCCGGTGCAGTATGAACGAAGATCATGGCACGGGGAACAGCGTGGTGGTAGGACCGTCACCACCGCCGCAGCAACATCAACACCACCACCATCACCATCATCCCCACCTTAACGGACCGCCACTGCCGCATTCCAGCGTCATTGTCCATCATCCCAATGCATCGTCCAACACCGTCGTCGTCAATGGTGAGTACTTCCTTTAGACTAAAACCTATAGGCGTATAGTGCCCTTTGATCCCTCAAGGTTGTATGCTACGAGGATGTAAAGGTGAGTTGTGCCAGGGGCCCTTTGACCCTTTCTTGTCGGGGAAAGGGAAGTCGTCAAGGTGCTCGGTTACCCCTTTGGACCTCTGCATGCCTTCTTTATAGCGTGAAGGACGGCTAACGAAGTGTCCTTTCGTTCAATGTGACCGAACAATTACGTAAGCGCGTTTTTGATAGGGAATTGAAATTCCAAAGATGACCGGAATTGGGTGAGGAATTAAATGGCACTAGAAGAAAAATAACTGGAATTTTTATAATAATAATAATAATAATAATATAAACAACAACAAAAAAAAAAACAGGCAAAGCCAGAGACTTGAAGCCGAAAGAAGTCGGTGAATAAATGTTTATCCAGCCTGTTCTTAATTAAAGGCATTAACGCTGGGAATGGACAGGGATGAAAATGACGAAAGAGTTTCCTGTATATTTTGATTAAGGGCATGGAAATTATTGCGATTTTATTTTCCCTTTCTCGCGAATCATATGATTTTTAAATACATGTGTGCACGTAGTTAATATAAAGTTATATAAAATAGTATTTGTTTTTTAAATTTGTTTGTTGCCTTTTATGTTAGTGAAAGTTCATTTCTTTAAAGCTGGTGTAAATTCGAATTTCGAGTGTTGTAGTCTTGTCCTCTTAAGTTCAGAAAAGGATCTTTATGTTACAATCTCGCCCTTGGTTGAAACTTCATGCAATGGAATCACATCATGATGCCATGGTCGGATTTTGTTTCTTGAAGCACCGATTAACTATAGCTGTACGTGTTGTGTAGGCCTATATGGGCTTCCCATTGCGCGTGCATGCATGTGCTTTTTTAGGCGGTTCAGAATATTCGCGGGATCAAATATCAAACATGGCGTCGTCTCGTTTGAAATCTCGTCGAGGTAAATTATTCAAAAAAATATTCGGAAACGTGCCGAATTTATACGATCGAATGAATAAACATTTCTTGAACATTCATTTTAGAGATGCATGCACATGAAGAATTCATTACCCGTTTGATCCGAGTATATGGAAAGTAACAGTATACAGTACATACAGTAGTATAGTGTAACAGTATACAGCAAGGTCCATGTCCCATGACTGTAGAGTATACAGTTGGTCATTGTACATATAGTATATGCATGTATACTGTATACATGTATTTATTTTCTTGTGAAAATTCAGTCAGCTTTATTTGCTATGCGTGAAGGTACTCGTACACTGAACGCATACTATAAAGGGCCTATGGGTCGCAGAAGTAGGCCTTACCATTTTCTTTAAAATGCGTGCAGCGGTTATAGCGATAATGTGCATGTGCGCACTTCGCTTATTGGAAAGACTTTTGTCATTCGAAATTTGCATGAGCAATGCCGATTTGAAACCTAATTTTATTTAGGCCTGCATGTACATGTATATTGTATGTGCCATTTCATTTTCCTTCATAAAAAACAATATTTCATGACCAATATTCTCGATTTTTATACAAAAAAGCACACGTGTATGGAAGTGCACGTGCTAAACGTTGTACGGACAAATTATTAACTATAGTAGATTACACATGTATACACAAAGGGTACGAGCAGGGTGCAGCTTGTTCATGTACAGTATCTTGAAAACCATGCAGTGTCGCTTGGTGGTAAGAGTCCGTAATACATGTACCACTACGCGACAACGACAATGGTTCGAAATCGGCTTACAAGCTATCATATGAATAAGCTCCATGCCCTGCTCGCACCCATACAGTGTCATACCGAAGTTTAAAATTGACACTGCATTCATGCATGCTGCAGCTTTTATCGAATACATGTAGAAAACTGTATGCTTAGATAAGCAAGCCTTTTCGCTTGTATCCCTATGTGCATGGGGGTACTCAGACTTGTTCAAGACTTGTTCAAAATCGACTCACTGATGGACTTTTTTACACATGAATCTCGTGACTGACATTTCATTCATTCCATAATTTCCATTGGTGAAAATTACCCAGAGGCACGCTTCTTTTATATAGCTGCTGATTCGATAAAAAGATCACGTGATGCAGGCTCATACGGTATATGTACGTAACTCTGCATAAGGTCCATTGCCATAGTACATGTATATGAAAAACCTGTAAGGTATGTAACTCCACCCACGATTACCTAGCCACACCTTCCACAAAACATCTTTTCCAACTATCTACATAAAATAAATTTCCCCGCCTTAGAAGGGTTGAGACCCTTAGGGCTTTGTTTCTTGTTATTGTTGAAAAGTCGTTCACTTAAGTGAGTTACTCACTCCTACATGTACTTCACTCACCAAACTTCACTTCACTAAACTAGTTCATCGTTCAATAGTTCGAACCGGATTTAAGTGAACTAGCGTCAACTGTCGTTCACTTGCTCACTTGAGTAAACTAGTTTTTTTTCTCGTTCACTCAATCATACATAAGCTTCACTCGTTCCCGCCGTTTCAACATCAAAGGTGCCGACACGGGGCTACCCTACTATAGTAGAACCTCTCTTATGTGAACTAATTAGGACCAGAGGTGGTTCACATAAGGGAGGTTGAAATTCCAACCAATAGAAAACCAACTTAAAAAATAGGAAACAAGTCAATTGAGTATTCTAAGTTATGTTATCACATTACAAGTACTTGTGTATAACTTTTGTTGGGCAGGTTTGACAACACTGCCTGTTTTGGCTTTGAACTCGGTAGAACATCTAAAACAAGGAACAAAGTAAAAATTGTAAGAGTGCTCTCACAGGCACCAGTGCACCTTCGGCTGCTACGAGCAGGCCTCAAACGAGGTAACCTAATGTATTTAATTAATTTTCCCCAGGTTGAGGCCTTCACCAGCCAAAAAACGCACGGTGTGGTCGGCAGGAATGAGTTTCTATTCGCAACCGCCAGCGCCCGACCTGCCACCTTGCGGTTCCTACTTAGGCGGCCATTATGGCTTAATAGCAGCGCCCTCTTTGTTTACTGGGGATAGGGCCAGCGATCTACCTGCCACCATGCGGTTCCTACTCTGGCGGCCATTATTGGCTTAATAGCAGCGCCCTCTTTATTTACTGGCGGTTGCGAATAAAAGTTTCTATAATAGAGGTTCTACAGTACTGGTCTTTTCGCATCGTCCACTGCATGGTTTAAAAGATTGATTCAAGCCACGGTGCTCGAGGTTATCGCTGTCCTTAAACCAATTAATGCATTGATTGCATTCCTTTTACACTCCTGACTTAATCACGACTGCCAAAAGTACCATTCGTATACTACATGTACATGTATACTGTATAGCTTGGTTCATGTATTAAATGCGTGATACGTTTGCAATCGTACATGAAGTGGCAGTGTTATGTTGCATGTTGTTTTGACTTTAGACATGATGTACTGTACTGTATATGTGACGGCCGGGCATTTTGCCTAAAATGATTTGAGTATTCGTATACTGTGCCATCTAGTGAGTATAAGCAATAATGCGACACATGTCTAGCTGTTGCTATGTTGAAAATTGGAAAAAAAAAAGTCTGATATTTTTTAAAATAAGTGGAAGCACAAAAAGTAGTTTATTTGAGAAATTCATAAATTTTCAGTAAGCCTAATGAAGAATTTTTTTCTGTGATTCCCAACGTTCGCAGCAAAATTTGTTGACGACGAGCTAGCGTGACCTTTCACCCGCCTCGGACGCAATCCATTGACCTTTGCACTTTATACGCGACCGTCCATATGTTTACCACGTGTCCTTATCTATACGAAATGATTTGTCGCGTTTATTTACACATTAGACATACATATATAGCTTAGACGAAATGCCAGAGGGAATCCAAAATTACGGACATTTGCACCCTCTCCCACAAAATAAGCTCGAGTTCAAAGGTCAGTATTCGAGAAATTAGACCGCTACTAAGTAGATATATAAGCCCGCAATTAATGGACTCCTCCTCCTAGACCGCATTTTTTTCCATCATTTCCGCTTTTTCGAAACCGCAATAAATAAAAATGCGCGTTGATTCCGATAATGTCCTTGCGTGGGGGTGGGTTTCGGTAATAGTCGCTTAATCTAATTATCGACTAATTATTAACCACTTTTTACCAGATCTCGGTTAGTTGAACTTTGAACCATGGCGCTGGAGCAAGCAACATATGCACTCGATTCCGACAAGGCCCCATTCGAAATGGACGTCCTCAAAATTTGCCCAAAATTGGACTCCACCCCCCAAGAGTCCAACCCCCTGTCCACATTTGTGTCCGGTCAGTCATGACCCCCCCCTCCTCCTCATTCGAACGTCCGAAACTTTAAAAAAATTGTATTCAGAAAATTTGGAAAGTTTTGCAAATTTGTACTGAAGAAACGTAAATTTTCTACTCTGAAAAGGTTGAGAATTTTGCCAATTTGTATTCATAATCTGTTGGAAATTTTGCAAATTTCTCCTCGGAAACTGCAAAATGTTACGAATACAGTGCTCAACATAAATGATGGAACACCAGTAAAATTTCAGAAATGGGCAAAATAAAAATTATTTTTAAACATGTTTGTCTATGATAACATTTAATTTGAATATTAACTAAATAATTTGCTTAAATTATTTTCTTTACAAAAATAACGGAAAACTGAAAAGGTGCAATAGGGTACGAACACAACAAAACTTCTAGGAAAGAGCTGCCTCTCTTTATATATCATATCAACAAGTCTAACCCTCTAAAATGAGTTTTTCCAGAATCCATACTCTCTACCAATAGTAAATGTAACAATTATATATTATTAACGTAAACATCCTACGACTGTAAACTTACTTTCTTGTCAAATGACTTTGTATTATAACTATCTATTATTTGATTATTGATTATTGATTATTATTGATTGTAAATACGTCTTAAGAGCTGAGTCTCTTTAAACGAATAAACTGTACATTAATCTTTCATTTAATTATTTATTCAGAAATAAACAAGGAAATTCACACAAAATCAAAAAACAGCATCAAAATCAAGATAAAAAAATCTATTCCTGGCTAAGTGATAGTATCTAACGGGACATTTTCTTAAGTTTTAGAATGATGCGCCTTAATTATTATAGCACCACGAATCTCAGATTCATGTACCTCACAACACGCCAACAATGTAAACCAAATCACATGCAAGTTATCTATACAATGTTCAACGTTCCATTTTTTTTAATTTGATATGGAAACAGTGCAATCATATCATCCGATTAATTTGGCTAAGCATGAATCACCAGTGCTAAAGTCAAGTACATGAACCGTACATAACGACGTTCCAAAAAACACCTATATTTTTCCACAAGTATTCTAATTCCAATAAGAACGAAGCAAGCCACGCCGAGCCGGATCGAATTAGCCATTTTGTTTTTTTTTTTAAAAAAAAAGCTGATACACTTTTGCATCCGTTCCGGCCAGCTCCCCCACACGCGCGCAGCATCCATTACCAATAGATGCATTTTTTGTTATTTAAATTCGGGGAGGATAAAAAAAAAAAAACGAAACGAAAAATGCTCGATTTCCCCCTCTCTTCTCTCTCTCTCAAATCCATAAAAATGAGTTATTATTTCCTGCTCGGCTGCAATACCGGAATTTGGATACATGCGGAGGGGGGGTAGCATATCTAACCATATACAGAATGTACATCATCTTGCCAACTTCCTTCAAACCACTCCTAATCTATCCGTAACATCAGTCAAAATCCAATCAATAAGGACGGAAAATCTATCACTGCCCAATGCGTGCCTCATCGTCGCCAGACTGACCATTGTCCTTCCGGGCGCTCTTTAGCACTGGGTGCATGATGGACTTCGATCGGATTTGGTTCAATCGCTGACCACCGAATGATTTACAATTTCCCGTCATCCGAATGCATGGCCCGGACAAGAGTTTCCAGAAAATCGACGACATTTACGGTAAAGCCCTCAAAAACCGCACGCACTCTCGGTAACAGATATATCAAACAGCAGGATTTTCATAATCAATCTAACTGAAAACGAGACAAGAAATCGTCTTCGTGTCAACAAATAATGATGTAGTACACAACATACGGCGCTCCAGCTTTTTGCTTCGATTTCCAGCAGCCGTGGATTTTTTTTTTCCTGACATCAACCCCAAACTCCGATCCATTTCCCTTTCTGGAAGAACCGATATGTATACGAGGAAAAAAAAAACAAGGTCTTTCCAACAATCCCACGAATATCAATTCGTAAAAATGCCAGCAAATGGAGAGGACAAAAGCAAACCGATAAAAACGGTATCAAAAATCATTGCTTTCGTAGAGCTGTTTCGCCAACAGATCAAACAAGTCGACTGAATTAATCAGCCCAATTAAATGTGCAAACAACCCTTTGATGAACGGCGCAAAAAAGCGATTTGAAATTTGTTTTTTTTTTGGCTGCTGAAACTGCAAAGTCTGCAGCCTGAAAAGAATTGATCTGCAAAGAGGTTCGCTGCGTATCAAATGTCGGGCATCAGATCTTGTTTACCGGATTTTATACTTGTGGTATTGGACAAATACTTGTTAGGGAGAGTCGGTAACCTAGCACTGAGGACATTACGCGAGGGCGAGCACCTAACGTACTTCCGCTGCAGAAGTGACACAACTTAAAAACCGCTAAATTTTCGTTTAAGACGGATCAAAATGAGAGCCATAGTATAATAAAGACACAATTTATCAGGGTTCGGCAGTATCACCACTTTATATCTTATCATGTAGGCCTACTAGCTGGAAAACCCGGCTTGTAATTAAAAACACCCATTAAGACTTGATGAAGCGGCCATTTTGGAATTTGGGAACATGGCCGCCGCAGCGCCCCCATTATTATCACTTCAGGAATTTGCCGTAAAGGCGCTTCATCGTAAAGATGCTCCATGGAAAAACAACTTCTTTATATGCAGCGTATATACAGTATATAGATTAGAATGTATTACTATGCATTAAAACGTGCATTATCCCAAAATGAAAAATATTGTCTCACTTCTGAATTCGTTCTCTTAAAATGGGGAAACTTATGCACTTAAAAAAAAAAAAAAAAAAACTGTAGCAGTTTCAGTATTCTCTCTGCCACTAGAAGAATGCAACACACTGATGACAACAGACAGGTTGGTTCCAATAAAAAATGGCTAATAGAAAGTAGGGCAAGACAAACTCCTTTCTGGCCTATATTCAACAAGACAGTTCATAAATCCAGCATCGTCGTGCTTCTCGGCGCAACGCTGGCTTTGGAAGCCCCAACAGGCAGGTTGATTCCAGTAAAAATGACTGGTTGAAACTAGGACAAGACAAGCTCCTTTCTAGCCAAGACAGTTTGGTAGTCCAACATCAGCGTCAAAATGGCTTCTAAGCGCAATGCTGGCTTTGGAAGCCCATTGGAAAAACAGGCTGACAGACCAACAGACAGGTTGATTCCAGCAAGAAATGGCTGGCAGAAGAAAGTAGGGCAAGACAGCTCCTTTCTGGTCCAGATTCAACAAGATTGTGTAGTAGTCTAACATCAGCGTCAAACTGGCTTCTCTGCGCAATGCTGGCTTTGGAAGCCCATTGGAAAAAATCAGGCAGGCAGACCAACAGACAGGAGGTTAATTCCAGTAAAAAAATGGCTGGCAGAAAGTAGGGCAAGACAGCTCTTTTCTGGCCCAGATTCAAGAAGATAGTTTAGCAGTCTAACATCAGCGTTAAACCAGCTTCTCTGCGCAATGCTGGTTTTTGAAGCCCCATTGGAAAAAGGCTGGCATACAACAGACAGACAGGCAAGTCAGGCAACAGGAGCGCAACATGTCATTGACATTGGCTCTGCCGCACTCGCCATTATCTGATTTCTGTCCATTTTTATTCCCAGCAGGACCAGCGCGAGATTGCCGATCGAATGACAGCTGTCACCGCATTACGGCCGATCTGTCTTGATTATCGAAGAGTCAAAAGTATCAAAAAGTCGACTCCTGCTATTCGCCACTGATGGCCGCATTCGGCGCTGAAAATGACCAGCAACATCGGCTTTTGACACCGCAGCGGCTCCCCCTCCAGACCCTCCAGAATCTGGAGAGGGGACGGATAAAAAAATCGATTAGTTCTCAATACCGATGTTAGGGGGGAGGCGAGCACGACCGAGGGGGAGAAAAAAAACTTTGAGAAAGCAAAAAAAAAAAATTGGGGAGATATTGGAAATGTTGGCATCACTCCCATCTCGATACGGCGTCGAAACGATGGGTGTAAAAAAAGCGCCTTGTCGCCACCTGCTAACAGTATATTTCAACAGGTCAGATACGGGAGCCACGGAGGAGGAAAGTGGAGCTTGCCAACAGTGCGGAGCAGCAGCGTCGTAACATATTTTAAGTCTCGCTCTTTCTCGTCATTCGACACCCCTCGCATCGAATTCCTGCAAGAGTATTATTACCAATTAATCCGATTGTTGGCGAAGACAGAAAACAGCAGCCAGCATTTTTCGACTAAATGGATGCCAGCCATTTAGGAGCAGCGGCCTATCGAAAACAATCGCACTAATGGATTAATCGAATTGCACGGAAGGAATCCGAGTCGGGTGGGAAGACACTTACTTGAGAAAGGGGGGTGATCCTGAGATCCTCGGATGACCCTGTGGCTGCGTATCCGGTGAAGATCAAGCTTCCACAAACCTCAGAAGAACACGAATACATGTGGTGCTCAACATGTTAGCATACTGCTATAGCTTTGTGGAAGAATGTTAGCATAATGCTAGTTTCATAGAAGAATGAAACGGGTCCCCAACACGTCTGAGTAATAATGTCATCCAGAGTGGCCACAAAATTTTCGTTTTCTATTTCCCTGACTTTTCCCTGACTACAATCCAAAACTTACTCGTTAATGCATATGAATTTTTTTTTGTCAAAATGAAGAATAAAATAGCCTAACAATTGCAATGAGAAGCATGGCAAAACACTAGATTTTGTTACAAGTCTATAGCTGAAGAGGATTGCGGAAAGAGCTGGTAGCAGCCTGAGTGAAAGGAGAGCATTTTGCTATATTTGGGAAAATTTCCCTGACTTCCCTGACCTGTGGCCATCCTGTCATCGACTCATGACATTACCTCCAAAAATGTTGCTTTCATTACCTTTCAACCTCCCACGATCAGTGAAATTTCATCACTACTGGCCATCATTCCAAATTTCATCCACCTAAACTTAATCATTATTAATTTCACTCTCAAAATATCGATGGCAGTATTAATGAGCGTGTAGGGTCTGCTTTAGAAGAGAATGTCCTTATGCCAATTTTCAGGACATGAGCATTACGTGATGGCAGAAATATTGCGTTACAGTATGCCTCTACAATGTTAGGTAACTTTATTGAACAGCTTACACGCACATGATTCAACGTTAAACAGAAAACGATACTATCACCTAACTTTAATTACAAAAATGACGGTAGAGGTACTCAGACAGATACAGCTATCAAAAATGCAAGCATCCGTATTAAAAAAAAAGCATTTGTTTCGAAATCACAATGCGCATTATGTTTGTGGGTCATTAAAGTCAAAATCAAGGGCGACTAGGTCAATCAATACACCTTCTACTGATCAAACTCAACAAGCAGAGCTAGCAAATTCAACGCAGTCAACAGGTGACGCAACGTTTGTTAAGAGTTGATTAACTCTCGCAGAAGCAAAGTAAATATCAAATACTCAACGCGTCACGCACATATGTATTGCACGCACATTGCTAAACGGATCGCGTTTCTTAAAACTTATCAAGACATGTCATTTAATGCAAGAAACTTTATCATCCAAAGTCAAAATGTTCTTAAATATCTGTATGGTGTCGCACGCACATACGCATGCACATGAAAAAAAAATTACGTTTTGAATGGAAATCTTGTTATAGTGACTGAAACTAATTGCGTATTCATACTGTGTCAACTATCGAAAGTTAACCCCAACTTTAGAACAAGTTTACCAGGAATCAATCGAACATCCAAGCTGCGCCCTCTGGTGAAACGAAACCAAAACATTCGAACAATTGAAAAGACACTGCCACCATAAACACTGGATTAGGTACCTATATTGAGCTACACGCACATGACTCAACGTCAAACATAACGAGACTATTACTCACCTCAGTATCAGTATGCCGAGGTGGGTAATGCCGTGTAGAATCAGTATCACGGCAGTATCATGGCGTATTCCAACTGTCCAAAAAATCTGCACCGGCGTAGACTACAAGGTGAGGCATAAGTCTGTAAAGTCTTCTTGCGCCTGCTGCCTGCAATAGTGCCGATTTAACAGACTTATGCCTAACCTTGAAGTCTACACCAGTGCAGATTTTTTGGACAATTGGAATACGCCAACAGTATGCCGTGTGCTCGCAGCGCCGCGTATAGGTGAATGGGACGATGGGCAACGTCGTGAGTACCTCACTCCTACTTCACTCACCAAAGTGAACTACTTCATCGTTCACTAGTTCGAACCGAATTTAAGTGAACTAGCGTCAACTGTCGTTAACTGATAAAGAATTTGATTGGGCCCACTCGTGCAGTGCAATTGGCTAG